>PVKE010012756.1:0-37712 GCA_004027555.1 Craseonycteris thonglongyai
TTGCTGTCCCTGTCAACTGCCCATCTTGATTGATCTTATCTGAACCACTGCCCTCTCCTTATGCATCTTCTTTCTAAGAATTACAGTTCATATGAGAATTTGTGAGTCAAATGTTTTATTTAATTGGCCATGGAAATAAAATACATTCTTAAATCTCAATCCATTTTTCACATAGCCTCAATTACTTAAGCAAAAATTTTTCTAAATAATTTAATTTCCTACCTTAGAATGAAAGCCAGCATCAGTTGAATAAGAAACTGCTTTTGCCCCCAAATTTAAGATGAATTTGGCCATGTTCTTATTTATTCATCTAAAACAGCCCATTGATCCCCAAGCTCTGACTGTGCTCCCTATTTTTCACAGTTAGACAAAATATAATACATCCTTTATTTTCTAAACTCCAGTTACCTGCATTGCCACTGGCACTTATGAATTTAAGTATAATAGGAGTAAATTTTTGTCAATATGATGGTAAGAAATGTCCTCACACTCTTGTAACACACAGGCTAAGAGAGGAAGAAAGAGAGAGAGAGAGACACTTGACCAGATAAAATCATATTAATAAATTCCAGGCATTCGCAATATACCGTACTGTAGGCATTAGGATTCTTGATTCAATCACAGTCCAAACAAAAAACATATGGCATACTTAAATTAAGAGAGTTCAAGAAGCTTTTACTAAAAGAACTGATTCTATAGATATAAATGAGAGGTAGCAAACTCACCCAGGACTGTAAAGCACCTGGGCTGGCGAGTTGGGCTGTTAGTAGTTGTACCGCTGATGTGTAGGAGGAAGGCCATGTTACTGGGACCCGGAAATGAAGTGGGCCTTGTGGAGAGAGCCACTTGCAGAAGGCGACATCCTCTGCTACAGGTGCCATCAGGTGGACGGAGGCATCCTGGAGGACGGGGAGCCGGGATTACAGTCAATGTCACTGACCCAGCTCTTCTTTGTCCATTTAGTTGACAGTGCTTCCTATTGCCAAACACAAAAAGCAGGCAGGAGGCAAGGAAAATGATGTCAGCCAGACAGGCTAACTTCCTGGATGTAGAGATCAGGGCAGAGGAGTAAGGAGAGTCATCTGCAGAGGCAGGAGGCACAAAATTGAAGTAAGAATTGATCTTAGCCTTTACAATATGGAAATCTGGAAGGTAGGAGTCCTGTTCTTTAAAAATAAGACTTATGGGGATTCCGGGATAGCTCAACAGGTTGAGCAGTTGTCTTGCAACTGTGAGGTCTAGGAGTCGAATCCTGGTCCCAGCCAGTGCAAAACTGTATGCTGAAATGGGGTGCACTTCCCATTTGGAAGACCCCCAGTTCAGTTCCCACCCTGGGTGGCCCCTCACCCACCTGTGTGGATGAAACCATGTTGAAACTAATGACGTACAACTATGGAGATTGTTCTGGGCCCTCGGTCCCTCTTCTCTCTGTCTCTTTGTCTCTGTCTCTCGCAAACAATAAAATAAATCTTAAAAAAAAAAAAAAAGACCTATGTAATTAATTTTACTTCTGTATTATCTAAAGCATCTGGTTGGAAAAATAATCTGCACGTAAATGAATGGTTGGAAATTAATGTATGAATGCATAAATAGAGCTTTGAGACATAAATGCGAGGCCTCAATATATGAATGCGGTGTAAACTCACAGCTCTAGATTGTAAAGCCACTGCGACTGTGAAAATGCTACAGAGGGATCTATACAGATCCAGAGACACAAAGAGAGTTCCTTCTCAAAATGAGGCCACAATAAAAAAATAAAAATAAAGTCACTCTTATTACTGATGTGTTCTGGAAAATATTTTAACATGAATGAATAACAAAATATTGGCTTATGGACTTAACATATTTCTCTTCATAGTTATTGGGGGCTGAGACCTAGTTAAATAAACTAGTTAATTTAAAAATAAATTTAAAATAAACTCATAATCATCTGTAACTAAAAAAAACAAACAAAACAAAAAAAACAGCTTGAACTAAAGAAGTATGGGCTAAAACGGAATAAATGAGAGGTTTCAGCTGCCTTCAGTACTAGTCACTCTGAAGAGCTATCATGCAGCCTTTAAGTAGCAGCCAGAACCTTGTCCCTGCACTTTTGAATTGTGCGAAGGTGTGCAAGCATCATGTTGCTAGACGTTTTAAGGTGATACAATAATTGTGTTATTAAAAATCCACCAGGTACTTCAAATTTTGCTTTTACTGAATGGGGTAGTACTATTTTGCTTTTGAATTTCAAACTTATTAAATATAAGTAAAAGGATATCTTCATTTCCTTACATATTTGCATAAATTTTCTAGACCATATTATTCAGGGTAGGTTTCAAAATACATTAGACTCTCAGTTAACTGGCACCCATGGGGATTGGTAGTTGCCAAATAAATGTAAGGAAACTCTCCATTAACAGAGACTCAAACAACTTGCAAAATCTCAAGCAACCAGCTGGATGCTTGAGATAGTGCCAGTTGCTTATGCTCTGGTTAAGAGAAAGTCTACTGTATCTAACTTTGGATAAATAGACCATCAATCATTGAGAAATCAATAAACGGCAGTAAAATTAACCATAAGAAAAAAAAAAAGGCTTTTGATTCTGTCTAAAGTGATCTACTCATCAATCAAGTTAAAAATCCTTTAGATTCTGAAGCACCTTTGTGGATATCAAAATGACAGAAGGAATATGCTGGAGCGGAGTTCCACAGCGCGATGTCAATCTAAGGTAGAAACAATAATTGTAATAGCCTTCGGGCACTTTTATCAATAGTTTCATAATGGGCTTGAGAATGCTTTCAGTGTGGAAATAACTATAAATATTACTAGTTTTGGAGGGTTCCATAACAGTCCAGGTTTCTGGGGGAAATTCCCAGTGGCCTGCTCCATAGCACCACTAACGGTGCCCAAGCTGGAACGGTAGGCCCATAAGCACTATGCAGACATAACTTAAGCCCAGACACAGTACAATTCAGATGCCAGGCAAGACATTGCAGTGGAGCAGGTGGCCACATTAATTTGGCATTTCGGGTAATTTGGAGACACGTCTGGAATTAAAGGCAAGTCCGATCATATTTATTCAAAGTGTCATCATATTGAAAGTGCTTTTCAATGATTTTTTAATATGATCATTACTGTGTTCGTTATTAAAAATCATAAGAATAGGGGAATAGTGACAAAAAGAACATTGTTGATGCTGCATGTACATAAAAATAAGCCATGTGGTCAGGAAAGATAGATAGATTAAGAAATGAAACAGACTGAGCATAGGTAGGGTTGTCATGTGCAGTATAATAGAGACACTAAGTGTCACTAGCAGCATGGTGAGAGAGATAAATTGTCATTATCTGCTCATTGCGTCAAAGAAGGCATGGCTAAATGTGAAAGAAACTGAGGAAGTGGAAACATCAGAACAAAAGTTAATTCTGTCTTTGGCTTGGTGGGAAGAACCCAGGCAGGCTGATGAATGTCAATGACTGGCCTCAAAAGTTCAGAGAGGTTGACCACAGTCTGGCTCATTACTCCCATGGCCCTGTAATCTTTTCAATGCTTCACTTCCCAAGGACCTAATAGGTGTTTTCTTTTTTTTAGCTGGTCTTTATGTTGGCCTTATGCCTTACTTTGACCAAAGAAATGTGGGTTAGGACAAAGTGTGCTACTTTTTATTCAGAGCTTTTTGTGCCAGTGTGAGGTTCAGCACATCCTCTTCCCATAAGCATCACTGTGGACGAGTGGACGTTTGGTGAAAAGAAGCCTGCAGCAGTCTGGGTGCTTGGCTGACCACAGTGAGCAGCACTCTTCCTGCCCCATGTTGGAAAGGCAGCTGGAGTTAAAAGGGAGACTTGTTTGTCACCTCCCCGAGTTGGAGGTCGTATCATAGCCCCTCACAGGTAGCACAAGGTCCTCCCTCCTGTGCACAACCACAGACAGCAGCCGGCTACTTGAGAGTCTACACCACTACAAAGAGGGAGCCCAGCAAAGCTAAGAAACACATGTGACCCAGGAACAGGAAATCCGGCCGAAGTCATGGCAGTGAACGTCAGATCCAGGGAGTCTGTCTTGTGAGAGGTGGCATTGGTGCTGAGGGGAAGCTGCAAACAAACAAATCAGCACCGACACACAATTTAAAATGTCCACACATTTGGACAGTAATTTCTAGGTGACTGACATTGCACCTACATGTTACAGTAAGAAAAAAAATTAAGCAAAGTCATTAATAATTAAAGGGAAAACAAAAATTGTACAATAAAGGAGACATTCATAAGGGGTCACCTACCTGGCCCAACATAGAGCATGATATTCAAAATTAAAATAAATTAAAATGATAATCAGTACAACCAAATATTGTGATAGAGCAGAGTTTTAGGTAGATGAGGAAAATAGAGGTGAAAATGACTGTGTAAACCAAGAGAGGCTGTTTAACCAGTAGATAAAAGCCAATAGTTACATGCCATCTAAAATTCATAATGTAAGGAAAAAACATAAGCATATTTGCTTAAAATATAGGGCTCAAAATAAAGAACTGAAAGTGATTAATTCTGGGAAATAGGCTGGGTTCTGGGAATGTGGGTTACAACAGAGAACTGATGGTTTTGAGATAATACTTTCAGTGCTATATAACTTTTAAAAATACAATGTACATATTATGTTGGACATTTACATTGTTAGTCATGTTTCTGCCCCTTTACTGCCTATAAATATGTCCCCTGCAAAATGCTGGCATAACCAAGAGTGCATCTGGAAGGTACATTTCTCGATAAGCTAAAAATAGGACACAGGATTGACCGGAAGTGTTAGCGGTTCTCTAAGCAGGGGGATTAAAGCACTCCTGAAGATTAGTGAAGTGTTTACAGCTCAAACACCTGAGCCACTTCTTCATCTCCTGCTCTCCTGTCACTCCTGAGGTCACCCAGGCCCAGTGTGTCATCTGGGATCAGCATTATCCACTCACAATTTCTAATGCACACTCTTAGAAATGTCTTTGGAAGAACACTATATAAAGTCACTTGGAAGATATTAAAAATTTTAGTAAAATGTCAGTGCAAAGTCTTTTTAAAATGCCTGCCACATCTCACTGTATTCTACCACAGATGATCAAAATTACATCTGAAAATCCTTTTTGCCTCCTTCAGCATCATGTTTCTCTTGTCCATTGAGTTGTTTACAATGCCAGATGCCGGGATGTCAATATTTAAAGAGTAAAAATATATTTTATAGATGAGCCCACTGGAAACACATCTAAAGGCTAACAAGGGTTTACTTAGTTCCATAAATTTCTGTGTTACTGCCATGACATGATTTCAGAAATCTCAGTCGTAAACACATGCAATGCTTTTATGGGATTGAAAATATACATGTATCAAGACCCATCAGACTGATGTTTTACTATTGGTTAAGTAAAGGATTTAGGAGTCCAGAAGACGTAGTAACTACTCCAAATCAGAAAAGCCATGGACATTATTTCCTATTCAGCTATTAAAAGGGTCGAGGGGGAGAAAAGTCCTTTGAAACAGAAGGAATCACAGATACAAAGACAAGGACTGGTGAAACAGATGTCCTTGGAATTCTATTCAGGTAATTGTGAAGGGTTCACTGTGGTTGGAGTGATTATGAGGTAAAGTGTCAGCTGATAAAGTTACTCAAGGGACTAACGTGTTTTGAACTCCTACTATATGCAGAGGCTGCCCAGTGTGGTTTGTATTAATATGTACATGACGACTCACTGAGTTGGGACCAGATGATAAGGCTCTTGAGAACATAGACGTCAACAAACACTTCTGAGGAGAGAAGGGATGTATTGAGATTTATCTTAGGAAAAAAAGATGCAAGGGGCAATGAGAAGAAAAGAGCAAGTGTGTGAGATATGAGCAAAGAGTATATCAAAAGGAGAACAATGGAAATAATGACTAATGTATTTTAATGATAAAACAGCACAGTCCATGAAGGAAAGAATGCCTATTACAATGGTAGAGAGTTTGAAAGAAGCAGATGGAAATTAAAATGTACAGTAAAAAACAAAGTTAATTACAGATGTATTTTTTTTGGTAATTGACTTAAATTTCTAAACAGAATGTTTATCAAATATTTATGAAAATCATAATTTAATTTAAACTGTCTGAATACCTTCAGAGACTGCATATACTGTTTATGACTGTTAGTAATAGAGGTTAGTACTCTGACGTTCTAATCTTTAAGCATCTTTACTTGTAAGAAAACATTTAAAGATCATTTAAAATCAAAATTTTTATTTAAAGGGATTTTTTTTGCATATATTTGTGAATTGAAATATCTCTTTAAGAATGTTTTATGGGGTACCACCTACGCTAAACCATGTTTCTGCACATTTACATTTGTAGGTCCTGTTTTCCTAAGGCTGTTATTGGGATTAGTAAGAAAATAATATTATTGTTTTTGTTATAAAATATAAGTTGATTTTTAAAGACATTTAAATAATTGAAATGATTTAAAATATTAAAACATATAATCATGTATCTATCCATGTAGTTCCAGTTTTCTATACTCTGCTTTCCTTTTTCAGGGTTTTTCAAGCCTTCCCTGTGGAATTTCACCTGATGCATGCCAAAGGCTCAAGGTTAAAGTTATGCAGCTTTCTGAAACTCTTCTCAGTCTCTGTCTCCACCAACTTTGAGTTCTGTCTGCTCACTCAACAAGACTGTGTTTACGTGGGGCCCTGCTCCTTCAGGCACTGGGTAGATATTGCCATGGCCAAAACTGTGGGAAATGTGGAACTCAGTGAAAAACACTTCCAATATTTTGTACAATTCTGAGAATGTTTATAAGGGGAATGTAATCCTTTGCAAACTCAGAGCCAGAAGAAAAATATGTCTGCTTATTATTTTGTAAAATATATTAATAATACAATCATGTAGAACTCAAACATAATCAGTGTGTATCCTACATTCTCCCCTTAGACAGAGATACAAATAACATTGTAAATTACCATTTAAGAGGAAAAATTCCATGTATTTCATGCAGAAAAACGCTTTTAACCTCTCACTTAAAAAATTGTCTGTAATAAAGCACAGAAACAAATTATATTTAAACACACATACACATTCCTTGGAACCAGTATGTATATAACCGCCACCTTATTTCAATCTTAGATGAATACGTATTAGTACATTAAATATTTGGTTATTTCCATGCCCTTTTTCTTGGTAAAATATCATTAACTCACATAAACTCTAGTAGAAAAATGATAAAAAGAAAATAACATAAAAAAATTGAGGATTTTGAAGGACGCATATACCATATTTTCCACTGATATGACATTTATATAAGAGAATTACTTTTAAAAGTGAAATACCCAAAGAATTTAGGTGATTATTTGTCTTTCCATTATGCCATTTATTAGAAAGACTATAAATCATAAAAGAAAGTATAGTTTTTGTGGTGACGTATCTAAGTTGTTAAAAACGATAAAATATTAGTGTCTGGTATGTGGTACATAATTTTCTTAATATACTATAATAATTAGCAAATGAAATAAGCAAAGGAATTGGCAAGTGTATAAAATAAAAAGACATCAAAAAATTAGAAAATGGAATGTTGGGATAGCTGAACATGTTGAGTGCTTGCCTTGCAACCACGAGGTTCAGGGATCGAATCCTGACCATGGCCCGTGCAAATCCATATGCTGAACTGTGGTTCAACTGGTAACTGCATAGGAGGCCCACAGTTTGGTTTTCACCCTATGCAGCCCCATATCCATTTGTGTGGAATGAAATCATGTCACAACTAATGATGTACAACTATGAAGACTGCTCTGTGTCCTCTCCACTTCTCTCCTTCTCTGAAACAAAATAAATATAAAAAAAAAATAGAAACTGAAAAAAAACTAAGAAGTCCTCCCATAAGAAAAAACATTCCAAACAGTAAAATATAAATCCTCAGAAACAAAATTTCCAAGACTGATATACAGATAAATCTAAAAAAATACAAAGAAACTTAGTGAAAGTCCAGCAATAGGAATATTATGAAATATCAAGCATGACATATCAAAATCATAAGTTCACAAGAAAACTTAAAAGATGGAATGATTTCGTTGTCAAGAAGAAATATGAATGAACATGTGGGAGACAGAAAGCCAACACTATCAGCATTGATCTAATGTCTTGATTCAGCCTCAGTTTAGTGTCTCAGAATTGACAAAAACCCAGGGAAAAAAAGAAGCTTCAAATCCTCTAAACTCCCTGTAGCGCTCACCACTCCAGAATCTTAGGTCTTTGCTCCCGTAGGGTTCTTTAATTTTGAGAAGTATTTAATCAGATGAAAATTTTATGTAAAATGTTGTTGACATAGCATACCTGAAAAACAAAGTCCAAATCTTAAGTAAACTGCTGTAAGAATTTTTAGAAAGTGATGAAACTGTGATGGTCACTGAAATGAGCAATGTGGACAGCAGAGTTTTACTGGATCCATGTAAGCTCCCTCTCCTCCACCCCAGGTGAAATATGATTCGGGCTTATAATTCTATAGAATGGATTGTCTTTTTTGGTTTTTTTTTAGTTTACATAAAGAGAATTAGACAGTATTTTTGTTTTTGACTTGATTTACTTAATATATTAGGTTTGTAAGGTTCAACCATGTTGTGGCATGCAGTGTTAGTTCATTTTCTTTCATAATTACATAGTTTTCCAGTGTATTAATAGATCAGCATTTTTAAATATCTTTCATTACTGATGGACGTTGGGTAGTTTAATAGTTTGGGATATTATGAACAATGCTGCTATAATCTTACTTAAAGATATCCCCTCTCACGCGCGTTCTCTCTCTCTCTTTGCTTTTCTGTTTCCTGGGCAACATCTTTAATATTCATTTCTTCCATTTTATCATGCAACTGAGTTTATGTGTGTCCTCCCTAATCAGATCTAAGTTAAAAGGAATACTCATCACTCAGAAATTGCTGTGAAGAACGGTAGGAGAACTGGGGCAGACTTCCAGTTCATATTGAATTGAAATATACACTGGGAATTTCATATACACTGATAAGAATTAATAAATTACAGCACTACAATCCCTGGTATAGGAAGCACACATAGTTACAATTAAGCTTTTACTTTAAAACGGATATCATATATATTTTTGATGCAGTAGTGGTCAGGAATATGGACTTACGAGCCAGAATGCGGGCACTAGATCCCAGCTGTCACTCACTATTTGGTGATAACCCATATGCAAGTCTGCCATTATTACTATTTTTATTCTATCCATAAACTAATCTCAAAAACACTTTTTAGATATTTTCTCATTTTTCATGGTTGAATAGCAATATTAGAACATAATCAAATGTCAACAAGTAGCAATTTAAATAAATAGCAAAGACTGAAAAATGTTTAACCTTCAAAAAGCTCTTAGTATTGTATTTTTTTATTTTTATATATAATAAATCTATATATAAATTTTTATATATAATGTATTTTGTACATTATAGTTTTAACAGAAGTAATTTCATAAAAGATATTCTAATTCTACTATCAGCCAATACAACAATCAATTTTATTCTTTTTTAAATTTTTTTTATTGGTTTTGATGAGAGAGAGAGAGAGCGAGAGATACAGAGACAGAGAGAGAACTGAACTGGGGGAGCTCCCAGTTCAGCATATGGGTCCACATGGGCCGGGGCTGGGATTCAATCCTCAGTCCCCAGCGTCACAAAGTGAGTGCTTAACCCACTGAGCCATCCCGGCTTCCCCTCAATTTTATTCTTAATAAATTATTTACACAATATATTAAATAAAATGATCTACTTTCATCTATCGTTACTAAGTAGAACTTTGTTTAAATCAAAAAGGCAAATTACTTAGTCTTGTTTTGTAAATGGAAAGGTATTGCACATATATGTCAACTAAGTGGTTCTTTTGAATGTCTGACATTTTCATTCATGCACTTTTTTATTTAAAAGTATATGAGCTTGTGAAATAGGAAGCTTTTTTACATTTTCTCATGCTCATATTTTCTTGCAAAGTATCAATGATTTTATGAGGCAAAATTTCATTACTAAAGATAAATTCTTGCCATTATTTTTCAAGTTGTAAAAATTGAATCATTTTAGTTTATTGGAAAGATATTGCATTTAAATTCAATCTTAATTCTGAAATATATTTCTGCTTGACTAGGAAATATGATGGTATAAACCTTTACACACTACTATGCAAGGAGACAATGTAACTGCTATTGTGCAAGTGCTATGTGACCCATAGCCAACCAGTGGATATGATGTAATTAGGTCATAGATCAGTTTTCATCAAAGATTTAAAGAAAAATATATTCTGGAGAAACAGTTTTCGTCATCTTTTAGTAACATAAATTTCAGTGACATGAATCTTTTTAATTCTTTACCATCTCTGTATAATAAACTTTTTATTTCCTTTCATAATCCTAGCAATGAAACTACTTTGATGATTACTAAGGTCATAGGAGAAAAGGAACTGGCTATAGAACAATATACAATGTAAAAAGTTGAAGATTTAAAACATTAATAAGGTTATAAAATCAACCGCTGATTTGATGTTATATTATTAACTGTTTGGTAACAGGATAAAATGTGCACAAGAATCTTTATTTAATAGCAGAATAACTTTAAGTAAGATTATATATTTAGGATACTCTACTATTATCATAGCTTCCCATTACATACACAACAACATTTGAAAATATGCCCTCAATATAAAAGGATCCATTTCTTCCTTTCTCCTTTTGTCTTTTCTTTAGCTCTTTCCAGCAAACTTAAAACTTCTTAAAACATATAATATATTCATTGGTTTCTATAAAGGAATCAGTTAAGTAGGATAGGTAGTAGGTAGGAAGGGAGGGGGTTAGATACACAGTCGAATATCATGAGATAGAACATTTTGCCGCCCATAACATAGATTACCGGTTTAATGCTGTAAAATGTAATACAAACCCAATGTACTACAAATAACCATGTATATTAACGATAACAAGTACTGTGTCACATTTTGAATTCCTGATTAATTATTCCACCTTAAAATAATAAAAACCATTAAGAAGAGTTTCTATTTGAATTTCAAAAAATATTGGGGGATTGGAAATATTTTAGAATCCTTGTAATGTTTATAGCTTAACATAAACATTTGTAAAAATCATTGGTATTGTTACTAGTATAATTTTCACACTTGAATGTAATAGCATTCAAAGTTTGCAGGGAAATATATCAAAGGCATTTGAGAAACTTTTACTGCAAACTTTACTTCGCTAGAAAATCCATAAAGTTGTGTGGTTTGCCTGCCATGGACTCTGGGGAACTGAATGTTATTTATATGAAACTTGGCTGGTTTGGGTGTTTGAATTGTGCTTGAACAAAAGCCAAGTGCTTTGGAATTTTATATTAGAAAATAAAACTTTCACACAAGTCAGTAGTCACAGGTGTGTGCCCTTCTTTCTTTTTGCCAAAGTTCCCTAGGCTTCTATATTTTAAACAGCACTGTTTCGTTCTTCCATTTCAGTAAATGAGACTTTTTTTGTTTTTTTTGAGAGGGACAATAATTCCCGAATTAATTTCCCCATATTTCAGTAAAAGCATTTATCTAAAATGTACTACACTGAAGTTTTAATAATTTATTTTGTTAAATGAAGTACAATATATAGTATAATTTTGCTAAGGATACTGAATTCAATTTTTATGGTGCAAGAACTGCTCTAGATCTTCAGATAGCATGTATATTTAAGAGTTTTTGAACTTTATTAATAGTTTACCTCAATAAAATTTCAGAAAAATAGATTAATTATGAAATTGTTTAGCCTTTCATTTTATATTTCTATATAGTTTTTACTCATAAGGAATATATTCTTACTTTGTGTCTGTGTGTGTCACCATGCTGTCATATTCATTACCATTGTTTTCTTATTCTGTTTTTCTTAGAAGGAGGTTGACATTTTTTCCCAAACTGTTCTGGCTTCTGCGCAGGTTGAGAGAGCCTGATTTCCTCCATAAATGAGAAGGTTGGACTCTGGGTGGTAACCTCATCAACAGCTGCTTGCCCCTCTGTGCCTGGTAGGTCTTCCCTTTATGGTCAGAATTCCCACTGGGAAGCCTCCTTCTCGTGCTGGACGACTCCAGCTCTCAAATCAGGTTTTATCGACTCCTCTGTCCTCCCCTCCTTTCCTATTTTGCTGCTATTAGTACCTATGTTATCTCATTCTCCTCTGTGTGCCCACTAACTTTTCTGTAAGTTTTGCAATCTGTTGTCATATTAAATCTCATCTACTAGGCAACATGGCAGAAATTTTGTTTTCTTAAATAAACTGATTTTGTAAAAACTAAAAAAAAAGCTGAAAATACAATAAAAATTTTAAACTTTATGTATCTACTCTTTTGAATGTAGTACAGGATAAAGGAGGGGATTTTTGTTTTCCCCACGTATGAAAACCAATTGCTTCCACCACGCTTACTTGAATGTCCAGACATTCTATCTTATAATGTCATTATAACACTGTATCAGGATTCTATATAAAGGGTGTCCCAAAATTTATGCATGAAGTAATTTTGATAGAAAACACAGGTTTATAATTAAAAACTTTTAATTTTCATTGCTCAACAATGAAAATGCATTGTTCTTTTGTGTAGCGCTCCATTTTTAATAACCCTGAACTGTCAGCTGTCACACTGTCTTTTTTTATCATTGGCAACACTTTACTGCACAAATGATGCAAAATTCAAATCTTGCCTGAATTTTGGGACACCCTTTATAATCTCAAGTCTATATTCCTTTGATAACTATTCTTTTGTCTATTTTCTTTACTTGAACTAGTACTACATCTTTCTCTTTAACATAGCTTTATACTACCCTCTGATATCACTTTATATCAAATATCTCACAATATATTTCTTTAAACTTGTACTGACATTTATTCACTCTTTTCTTTGTGAATTGAAGACAAAGTATGTCAAATTTTGCATGATATTCTGCTGATATCATAAAAGATTTTTAATTTGAGGAAAACTGATGCCTTTCTTATACTTCTTCTCCCTGTCCATGAATATTGTATATATCTACATTTATTCAAGAAATTTATGTAACTTAAAATGTCTTCTTAATACTCAAGTAAATACAATGTATATTTACATGGACTCATCTATACCTTTTGTATTTTCTGGTTTTATGAGTAGATTATATAATCAATTTTATACTTAAAATCTATATTTATGATATAGATTTTTTTATGTTGATCTAGAATGCAGTAACCATACTCAGTGCAAGTTACTAGTTGATCTATATGGTCCATACTTTTTTTCAGTATACAGTCATATCATTTCTGAATAAAAATGATAACATTTCTTTTATCCAATCCCTACGATTTCATTTTATTTCTCTACAATATTGACTTAATCAGATTAATTAACTCATTGTAATTAATTAATTCAATGCCGATTGATTCAATGTCTGTGCTGAACTGAAGCAATTATAAAGGGCATAGTTGTTTTGTTTCTGACCTTATTGGGAAATTGCTCCATGGGAAAAAGCTGCTTATCAGTGTCTGGTAGAGATATTTTTTCAGTTTAAATAGATTAAGTTCTCTTCTTCATTTTCTAGGAAATCATTTTTTGTTGGTATTTCTAAATGAATGCTGAATTTAATTATTTTTTATTTCCTACTTCATTCTTGATAAATATTATGCTATAACCCTTTTGAATATTGTTTTATTGGTTTAAAAGGTCATGTTTTTACTTTATTTTATATATTTGTTATATTTAAAAATTTAAACATATGTCACTGTTTAAAACAATTAGACAAATATAGAAATCCATAAATACCCATTCCTGTATTACATTTTATTGTCACACAAATTTCATATTCAAACACCAAACACAAAGGCCATGTACTCCTTTTTAAATTAATATATAAAATTAACTTAAATCAATATGTTGTGCATGAGTATACACAAGCATATCCACTCCTTAGATTCAACCTTGTTTTAAGCCATCTTTCTGTATGTGTTTGTGTGTACGTGTGTCTAATTCCTGAAATTAAGCTGTGGATAAAATTTCAGTGAGAGTGCTAGGATTTTTAACTCTCAGTTTTTCTGATTCTGAAATAACTCTGTAGTTGACTGTCAATATTAAGTGATTGCTTAGGTGAGTAGCTAAGTAGCTGAATAGCACTTTGAAGATAGAGCTTTATTTTATTAGTACTGATTTTTGATATTTTTGTTTAGTATCTTTAATCAATATCTTCATACTTAATGTCCTATACTTTTACTATTGTGTCTAGATATGGATATATATACTTTTTAATCCTTTATATTTAGAACCCAATTTTTCTAAAGAAAAAATTATTTTTCTTCACACTTGAAAAATTCTCTGTAATTAGTCTTCAAATTTTTCTGCTTTACTATTTTTCCTGTGTCTCATTCTAGGAATTCTGTTAGAAGTTATCTCAGGCTGTTAAATGTATTTACTTTAATATTTTATGTAGTTAAAATTTTTGAATATCTGAGCTGTGTTTTTTAGAATTCACAGAATAATTTTACCATTCTCTTATACTTTTTATAGACTATAATGTATTCCATTTTATTACTTAAATGGTCATAAATATGTTTGAATTTATATGGTTTATTTTACCTCTTCCTATCTCCTTTATTTAAAAGAAAACCTATATGGCTTTATATTCCAATTTACTGTTTGATTGTCTTAAGTTTTTTTTTTAATCTGGATACTTTTGTTTACAGACTAATTTTATATGTGACTTTCTAGCTCTTGTGAGTGACTCAGGTCCCTAATACTATACTTATAATTATATTAAAAGAAAGAGAAATTGTGTCTCTAAATCAAAGGGCAGCCAAATGCAATTCCTAATGAAGTCATTTATAAAGTAAACATGGTGTACTTTAAAAATCCCCTAAGGGAACTTGGGCAACTGAAGACTGTTTTTGATGTCTAGGGTGGTGTCATTCTCAATATTAAAGACAAAATATATGACCCACATGTAGTATAATATTTAAATACCTAAGAATTAAAATGTGTATAAACTACATTTAACTTGGTACTTCTAATTACTTATTTCAGTAAATGGTATACTTATGCCATGGTGTTAAAAATTTTAACTGTGTGCTCTTAATAGAGAGTATTTTCAAATAATTCCCTGTTCTGATTCACATGCTGATTGTTTAAATATGCTACATTTGAGTGCTTGAAAGGATGCTATTACATATGCTGTATGATGCCACTCTATGAAGGCTGGGAAAGTTACTGAGATGCTACATTGTACATTCTGCTTGATAGACTTACATGATCTATGCAAAGCATGCAATATGGCTATGAGGGGGAAAGACAATAGCAAGAAATAGCTTGTGTCAGTGAAGGATGTGAAAATCATTGGGCAGTAGCCGAATGCATGAAAATGGTGATGTAACTTCAGATTATCTAAAATTCTTAGTCATCTAGAAAATTGTTAATAATGAATGCACAATCAAGAAAGAATATATATGCAAGGATAAATGGAAATAGAAATAACACAAAAGAAAGAATAGCTTCACTGGCTACTTAAATATGATAGAAGTGAATACATATCAATATAAAGGAGATACATATTCGTGAATTTTCCCCAGACATCAACATTGTTTAGTACAGTTGTTCTTTTTCTTCTTTTTGGGGGGTGGAGTGGGGTGGGGTTGGTTAATTGGTTGATTGGTTGGTTAGTTAAATAGTTGGATGTTTTTTTTTTTCTTTTTTAAGATTTATTTTATTGTTTTTGACAGAGAGAGACAGTGATAGAGAGAGAGAAGAAGGAGGGCCCAAAGCAGTCTCCATAATTGTACATCATTAGTTTTTCCACATAATTTCATTCCACACAGGTGGGTGCAGAGCCGCTCAGGGTTGGGACCGACTGGGGCCTCCCACATGGGACGCATGCTCCCAAAAGCTGGAGCTGAACAGGGGGCTTCCTACAGAGAAGCTTGCCCTGGCAGGAACAGATAGGATTCCCCCACATGAGAAGCACACCCCAGCTCAGCATATGGGTTCGCAGGGGCCAGGGCCTGGCCGGGACTCAACATGCTGAGTCATTCCAGCATCACCGGTTGTTTGGTTTTAAGGGTGCATTATACTAAGTCTCAATCTAACTAATTCAATACAAGTGGTGAGGGAAAATGGCAATGTTAAATGCCATCAATAAAGATAAACTAAAGATGAGGTTGAATGGGACTCCGTATCATCAGATAAAGAAGAAATTTGATGCCAAAAAAGATAAACATAGAAAGATTGGAAGCCAAAGTCCTCATGGATTCAGATGACACTGTCCTCTGAACGCCATTCCTGCCTCAACCTTAGAATTCCCCTGGCTACGTGGAGTTTAGCGGTCATGCAAATACATCAGTTATCATTACAGGGAATAAGAAATGGCATGTGGCATTGTATGCTTTTTTCTTATGTACGTGGTGTGAGTGGCAGAACAATACATCAAGTGGAAAGAGATTTTGTTTTGTGAAGGTTGGAGAACAGTTAGTGAAGTTTTAAAGTGAAATTTTGAGTTGGTTAGAACTCTGGTAAAAGAGAAATAGTAAGATCATTCGGCAGTATGGAGATTCCTTACTGGTCTATGACCACAACGCTAAAAGACTGAGAGCAATTCCCAAGCACAGAGAGGCCTAAATGAGTGTGTTTAACAAGACTTGATATCTCCTCAGGCCAATGTTAGAGAAAGGCATTTGAGATTTTTGCATGGCCTGTGAAAGCCTTCAATTTTTGTGGGGATGGGGAATTTTGTTTTATTTATTTATTATTATTTTGTGGTTGTTAAATTATTGAGGTGACATTGTTTGGGAAAAATGACACAGGTTCCAGATATATAATTCTACACTACATCATCTATGCATTGCACTGTGTGCTCTGACATAACAGTGTGGCTTGGTATAAAGTTTGTGAATATGCCCATCATATTTCTTATGAAGAAAATCATGACTCAACTCGATTTTATGTTTAGTCATATCACATTTACTTTTTAAGCACAGCACAGCCCAAGTGCTGACTAACATTAAAAAAAAAGATTGGTGGTGTTAATTATATATTTAACCTGTAAACATAAATTTAGTATAATCATAAATGCAATTAAGCAATGCTGCACTAGGTGGTTCATAAAAAAATATTCTAAGTGTCACCAATTCATTCCTTACTTATATTCTCACCATACAACTTAATACCTACCAAGTCTTGGGCACTAGCTATTCTTTAATAAAGAATAGAAAGAATACAAATTTTCCGGTTATGGTGTGATAGTCACCCTATTTCTTACTTTAACACTTGATATTCTAGATCTTCATATGTTTATATGACTATTACTGAAAATAAAATCACAAGATACAGGAAATGAAGAATAGAAAGAGGATTAAAGAACTTTCCCGTGGTCTATTTATTATAATATTTGTAATACCACAGACATCTACGAACACAACACAAAGCAAAATCTTTGGCATACTCTTAATTAGATTTTGGCAATTTAAAAACAAGAAATAGCAGAGCTCAACTGAGTGATCAACGGTTAATACAGATAACAGAACAGAATATTGTTTTTAAAACAATTCTGAATTGTAGACAGGTATTGATTGATGAGAGTGAGTCAGACTGCATTAATTTTTTTTCAAAACACAATTTTTAATTGTTTATTTTCCTTGCTTAGAAAAATATCCACTTTTAACTAACATGACATTGAATTATAAAGATAAAAGACTGGTTAAACAGGAAAGATACAATAAATAAACTGTACACCCCAGTTATAAGCCCAATTCAATATTCACATTATATAAGTCAGTACAGTAGACCCTTGACCAACACGAGTTTGAACTGCAAGGTCCACTTATACATAATTTTTTTCCCATAAATAGAGTAAATGTATTTTCTCTTTCTGATAATTTTCTTAGTACATTTTCTTTTTTCTAGCTTACTTTAACACATACAACGGAAAACATACAACATATGTGTTAATTTATTGTTTACGTTATTGGTAAGACTTTCAGTCAACAGAAAGTTATTAGTACTTAAGTTTTGGGGGAAACAAAAGTTAAACTCAGATTCTGACTGTGTGGGGATCTATACCATTTTTTTTTAAGATTTATTTTTATTGTTTTGACAGAGATAGAGAGGGAGACAGAGAGGGACAGAGAGAAGGGGGAGGGTCTAGGGCAGTCTGCATAGTTGTATGTCATCTGTTCCAGCCACTACCACCCCCCACCTCCCCGGGGCCAGGCAGGAACTGGGCAGGGGGCCTCCCATGAGCTGGGGACCTCCACCTAGTGAGAACCAAACTGGGGGAATACCACAGTATAGCATATGGGTCCTCACCTACCAGGGCTGGGACTTCAGCCTCGGATCTTAGGACTGCAAGACAAGGGCTCAATCTGCTGAGCCGTCCTGGCATCCTTGGAATTCGGACCTTTAAGCCCCTATTAGTCAAGGCTCAACTGTATGTTTTATATGGAGATGATTTATGTTTTATAGTGAGACATGGCAGCCTTAATATTCTTCTTCAATTGATTTTAAAATTCTATGCTAATTGAAGTGTTTACAGACAAAGAAATCAAGTTAGAAAATCACTATGGATTCTTGAATTGATTACATCATTTTTGATGGTCCATAGTGGTCCATCTTTAGAGTCTTCCATTATTCATGAAAATGAATTCCTACTTGGTTCGAGTTGGTTTAGGCTTTAAGTAAACTAAGGTTCCACAAATTGGATAAGCTATTCTAAATCACTGTCTTTACATTAAAAATAAATTATATATAGCCACTATTTTAAATTGGCTGAGAGTAAGAGTGATTATAGCAGGGTTACATTTTAGATTCTTTACTTTTGCAGTATATAGATTCCTTAGCTGAAACTTTTAAAATTTTGAAGAATACAGAATAAATCTCATCAAATTAAAAATTAATAAGTTTTTAAAAATTCATTATTTAAGACCATATAATTTCTTTAAGTATTTATGGTCTACCTGCAGTTATCACTATTATGTGTTAGTTGCATTTAAAATGTAAGTTGCATCTTACTGTAGTAAGCACCCGTTCTTTTGTCTTCAATGGAGCTTTGAAAATTACTCTATAATTCTTACAACTCTAGCCTCTTTATATTTCTTAACAAAGCTTGTGAAATTTTTAGATATGGTTTTCTTTTGTGTCCACCTTTGATTAATAATTTTGTTCGGCACACACACACACACACACACACACACACACACACACACACACACACACAGGTCTCCAGTTCAGAAACAGAGTAAAGAAACTTTAAAAACAATCTCTCAACAGATCCTTGAGGTTGTGAAGGTAGGGATGAACATAAATGAAGATATACTCTCCAGATTAGTAATTAAAACTTAGTTTTCTTGGGGGAAGAAATTACTTGGTGGAGCTTATATTTTGTGTGTCTTCTCACTCATATTTATGGTCCTGATAAACTCTCCCATTTAATCATCACTTTTTTAAAGCTCATTTTCTTAACATATTACACTTTCATCCATCTTGCTATATTTTGAAAGCCATATTATTTAAGATACATGAGGGCTGCCTGGAAATTATCCAGCCATATAACCATTCTCATTATATTGACAGTGGCTGGATTTTTTCCTGACAGTCTTTGTATATTATATTTAGACATTAATCAAAATAAATATAATTGAAATTGGGAGCATGCATCACATCATTCTAGGCACTGTGTTATTATCTAAGTGAAGACATTGGAGTCATTAGATTGTAGATATTAGCTCATGAATATTTCCCCTTTTGAATTTTCTAATTTATTTCAACAAAAAAATCTGTTATTGAATTGTTACACTGTCATAACCTGTAGAGTTTTATAAATGAAACTTCACCTGATTTTCTACTTAATTCCTAGAAAATTATATTCTAGTGTCATTAACTAAATTTTTGAAATGGAGAATCATTTTCTGTTCATTTGAGCATTCCACTCTCCAGAAAATGGACTACCCATTATACTCCATTTAGTATCTGACCTTATCATTGTCCAATTTATTAAAAATAACTACCTTTGTTATATGTATTAAAGAAAAACTATCCATTTTTAAATATTTTAAGCACCTGAATGATGATACCTGTTGAATCCTAATTTTATTAAGATATTTTGAAGACATATGAGGGTGATGGTGATTTTTTAATTTGTATGTAATGATCTCTATAAAAATTTTGACATAATATTCTGAACTGCATAGGGAATTTACATCCATTTATTTCTTAGTGATTTTTATGTCACAGTCTGCTGTGTGTGATATATTCCCCACATAAAGTACTTTTGTTTTTTTGGCATCTCTTTAGTTCTTGATTTACTTTTCAAGGCCTCTGAAGGATTCTTGTGGAAAAATGTTCTACTTTCCCCTAAATAATTAAAAGTTTTCTTGCTCTTTACTTTGTGAACCATTAACTATATCATAGGTGCCCATCCTAATGATGATGATTTAATTTTCCTATACATGTTGCTTTCCAGAAAAACTCACCAAAAATGTAGAACTGAATTCTAGTTAAATGAAACATATTGCAATTAGTAAGAATCTGGCATACATTCAATACAATGAGTAACTCTCAATCTCTCTCTCTCAATGAAAGCAGGCACAATCTGAAGCACACTTAATCACATTCTATAGCTCCTTAGGCACTCAAAATATATTAAATATTTGCTATTTGGTGGTTGGTATGAGATTTTTAAAAATCTGTTATTCTTTGGTCATTTTTTGTTGTTGTTACTATTACTATAAATCCTACTATTCACCCTCTCTCTACCTGATGTTCCTGATCAAAACATCACATTTTGCCTAGAAGAAATGATATTCAGAAGACATCAATTTACTACTGAATTCACGGCTGGAAAAATACACGAAGCCCTGTCTTCCATGCCCATGTAGAGTACTGGTAAGTGTTACAATAGGGAAGACAGTGTAAGTCGGAGAGCGTTTCGCAGGCTCTTTTTCCTTTTCCCCCTCCAGACAAAATGATCAGTTTTGCAAAGCAAATCTTGATCTGACTTACTTTCTATAGCAGACTCAAGGAAATAGAATAGAAAGATTGACCTTTGAAACTGTCCATTTCATGTCCCTAATGCTATTATATAAAATTATGGAAGAATGCTTTGTTAAAAGAAATCATCATTATAAAAGACAGCTATTAAGAACCCACAGGTAACAGCATACTTAGTGAAAGCGGGCTGCTTTTCATCTAAGATGAAGAACAAAACAAGGATGAGTATTCATTCTTGCCAGTTCTATTCAACACTGCATCAGGAGTTATATGTAGGGTAATTAAACAATAAAATAAAATAAAATATTGTGTATTAAAAAAAGTAAAATCAACTCTATTCACAATTTTGTATATAAAAATATCCTATAGAATTCATCAAAAACTATTAGTACTAATAAGCAAGTTCACCAAGATTGCAAGATATCAGATTAATCTAAAATAATCCATAGTATTTCTATGCACTTACAATGATCAATATAAAAATTATAAGTCCACGTGAAACAGTATAAAAAGCATAAAATACATAGGAAATCAATTAACAAAAGACATAAAACCTATAGTCTGAAAATAAAACATTGTTGAAAGAAAATATAAATAGAAAAGAATCTCATACTAATGGATTAGCACTTAATATTGTCAAAATGGTGATATGCTGTGAATTAATCTACAGATTCAATACAATAGCTAACAGAGTCTCAACTTATCTCTTTGAGGATATTGAGAGCTGGTTCAGAAACTTACATAGAACTATTGAGGACATTGTCAAGAAAGTGAAGAGAGTGAAAGAAAGTACTTGCAAATCATAATCCTATAATGGACTTGCACCTAAAATAAATAAAGAATCCTTACAAGTCAAAATTAAAAATACAAATAAACTGATCTTTAAAATGATCAGGAGAAGCTGGCATGGCTCAGCGGGTTGAGCGCTCGCTTTGCAGCCCCGGGGTCCGAGGATCTTATCCTGCCCCTGGCCCTTGCGAACCCATATGCTGCACTGGGTTGTGCCCCCAGTTCTGTTCTTGCCAGGGTGAGCTTCCCAGGTGGGAGACCCCTGGTTTGGCCCCCAGCAGGGGCGGGACTCCCATGAGAGAGGATCCTGGCCCAGTCCCTTCCCTGCACAGCCGTGTGCCATCTGCGGAGTGAAGCTATATAAAAAACTAATAACATACTACTATGGAGAATGCTCTGGGCCCTTCCCTTTCTCTCTGTTTCTCTCTCTCTGTCAAAAAGCAATAAAAATAAATCTTTAAAAGGAGGAAAGAATTTGATTAGATACAAATGACAAAATAGTCCACATTATTAGTTATCAGAGTAACATAAATCAGAGCCACAATAACATTCCACTTCACACCAAGTTTGTGTGTATGTACAGGATGGTTTATATGATGACTAAAATTGTAAAATTAAATAATTATAAGAATGAGATGACAACAAGCATTGAATGACTAGGATGTGGAAACCCTGGAGCCCTCATATTCCTACCATGGCTGGCGGCAATGAAAAACAATGCTGTCATCTTGGAAAATAATCTGCCAGCTGGTTAAACACTGAGTTCCTACTATGTGAGGTAGCAGTTCCACTCCTAGGTATATCTCCACGGAAACGAGAACTTAAATTCATGCAAAAACTTGTGCAGTGTTTATGTTTTTGTTTATTGCAGAATTGTTCATAATAGTCAAAATGATGAAAAACCCAATGTTATGTCAATTGATGAATGGATAAAGAAAGGTGACATAAAATATTGTTTGGCCATAAAAAGGAGTGGGTTACTGATATATACGACTACCTAGATGAACCTTGAAAACCCTGTTTTGTAAAAGCAGCTAGTCACAAAAGACCATGTATTATATGTTCCATTTTTCTGAAAAGTGCAGAATAGGAAACTCTACAGCAATAAAAGGTGGTTGTTTGGGGCTAGGGGGCCTAGGGCTCTAAGAAGTAATAGTTGAAGTGTACAGAATGTTTTTATGACGCGATACAACTGTTGTAATACGAACTGTAGCAAGGGCCGCACTGCTCTGAATACCCAAAACATTCCATTATATATTTGGGGTGAATTGTGTGGTTTGTGAACAATATCTCAATAAAAATATTAAAACAAAAGAAGTCACCAAGCTTGGGTTGTACGTAGATATGCTGAGCAACGTAAAGCATTGCATTTCAGAGCTCTGGAACTCAGTGAGGCACATTTTGAACAGAAGTTCAAATTCTTTAGAAACACCTCATTATTAAGATCGTATCATTTCTTCCTATTATTGTTATTAAAGGAAAAACATCTATTTTTTTTAGAGCTCTGCAAGAACACACACTCCTCTAAACATTATTTGCAAAAGCTACCAGTATTTTTAATGTCTTTTAAAGGGAAACTCACAGCTTTAAATATAATAGCCCATTCCCTAATTGTTGCCTAAATAATGAAACATCAGCAAAAATAACAAGAATATTTTGTGTTCAAGGTTATGGCATTAAACAGGGGTGTCCTCAAAAGAGATAATTAAAGAGTACTTATGATGGAAACCTATTTGCCCAGATGAGATCCCAGTAAGTCACTGACAAAGGTTGGTGAAGCCCCCAGGGTCTAGCAACAGCTAGAACTTTCCTATCCATCCAGCCTTAAAGTGGTGTCTGTAGAAAGTTGCTCTCTGAATCCAGCCATTCTACCTCAGGAGTGCTGTAGGGCTTGGTCTGCAGGCTGAGGGTACAAACAGAGCCACTGTAAAAACGAAGGTGAACAGGAAGGCAGTGTGGTTGAAAAGCCACCACTTTTCTCCTCCTCCCTCTGTGAGCAACTCCTAGGATTTTCCCAAGCCAACTGTATTCCCTAAGAAAAACTTGCCTGGGTTAAGTAAATTACTTAAGGGTAGCTTCCTGGGAGCAGAGCAGGGAGCTGCAGAGAAAGACAGAAAATGGATTTCAATAGAACGAAAGGGAAAGGAAAATAACCAACAAAAGCATTCTCTAGATCCCTATCAATCAATTCTGAAATGTGAAGACTGTGGGATGCACCTTGGGGTAGAGGAGGAAATTAATAATAGCACTGTTCTGGGGCTAAAAATGCAGATCATTTACACATGTCACATGTCATTCCACCTGACACACAAAGCTTATGTCGGCTTAAATGAGATTTTTGTTTTGTTTTTTTAAGAAATAGAAAAATAATATTAAAAAAATATAGATGCAGAATAAGGAGCGCATCTGAGATTCAGGCACTGATGACCTGCTTTACTCTGGTTTGGAAGGAAAGGATTAGAGGTTAGAGAAGCTCTGGGCCTTACTGTGAGGAGAGACTGAGAAATTGTGTCCACATCCACACTCCATCTAACAGGATATTCTCTTCTTCCCACTTACCACCAGCTGCTGATGCTATTCAGTTTGTTGATAGATACCAGTTTTTAAAAAATTCTTATCTTGGGTAATGATAAGTGCATTCAAATCCTACAAATATCTTCAGGGGAAAGAGAACACATCTAACTTTCCTTGAGTAGGACAAAACATAAAGCCCTCATGACTTCTCCAGCTCATTAACAGCACCACTATTCTTACTGTCTTAATAACATGCATCCCAGAACTTGTATGTCTCTGTTTTCCTGGCCTGGGATTCTAAAGTGCCACAACTAAAAATGTGTGTGCAATGTTATGAATATATTAATAAATGTATTATTATGGATTTATACTTTCAGTCAGCAAATAAACACACTGTGATTTTAAAAATATTCTGTTGTTTTATCTGCCCTCCCAACAGGGCAGGCTTCAGACCACGGGGCCGTGAATGTACACGGGGCCTACTCACTGCTGTACTGTCTTGGAATTCTCGGTGCTTCTACCTTCAAGCAAATGTTTTGTGGTTGAAGTGAATAACTATTAATGCAGAAGACACTTTTAAAGTTATATATCACCTTAACTTGAAAATACAGCAGTAGAAGACATGGACACAGTCAGTCATTTTGAATTAGAGAAAATTCAAGAAGTGCCTTTTGGATTGTTTTATCACTATCACACAGAAAATTTTAGAGAAAACATTAAAATATTATTAAATAAGTTTATATTTAAATTTATATTTACACAGACACAAAACTGATCGGTATGAAGTTAAATATTTTAAAATAAAATATGCCACAAGAACTATTAGCTCTAGAAATACTAAAATTTATATATCAAAGAAATTTATATAAAATATCCTAAGAGCTTCAATAACAGTTGCATCAGCAGAAAAATCATTCTCAAAATTAAAAATTACCAAAAATCATTTGTAATTTTGCATTTTCAAAGAGCTACTAGCATCACTTTTTAATTATATAAGTTAAAAATGAAGACGCTAAATGTATAAATTTCAATGACTCAATAAACAGATGTTTAGACACCAGCAAGAAAATAATCAATCAAGATATCACAATAACAAGGTATTATTTCTACTGTATTATATAAAATTGTTTTTTAATTTATAATTTTATATTTTTCATGAATCACTATTACCCCATTACATTTTAGAAGTTCTAAAATATTTCTAAAGTAAAAAGATATATATTTTAATGCCAGTAAGCAATTTTATTTTGGATTTTTGAATGAAAAAGTTCTTAACTTAGAATTTAATTTTGTACTGGTTGTAACAAGTTATGTAGCTAGCATTGCCTTCCAAAGGTATTGATTAGGAAAAGTTAATGCAAAATATATGCAATTATGCGGATTTTGCTCATGCTGAAAACAATTAATTGTCACTAGTCAGCCCATATATAATTCTCATTTCCATTTCTTAGCTGTTTGTGTAGAGATTTAGATAGCATCACTTCTTCCAGAATTATAGTTTTGTCAAAAGGAAGTAATTAAGATTTTGTCTGGAAATGCTAATAAAAATATTGAAACAACAGACCATGAACTAACTCTAAGTTGGACAGAAATGCAGGGGGAGATCAGAGTGGGCAAATAAAAAGATTGAATAGATGGCCAAATAATACATAGTTAGCAAAGAAAGCATTTGCTGCATATACTGGTCATAAATTCAAATAATTAAAGATTTTAGAATGTAGTACTTTTGAATGAAGAAAAAGTTTGGAATGTGACTGTAGGGAGGATAGTGGAGACAGAATAGAAAAAAAAAAAAAGTTTGTGGGCAGTGGGTCATAGAAACAAAGTCCACATATTGAATGTGCCTTCCCATTGTCTGATGAAATATCTGACAGGATGATCCAGCCACAGTGTGGGCCCTCATGATAAAAATTTGTGACAGATGGAGAACTGAAGGTTGAAAGAACATTGAAAGGGTAACAGATTTCATTAGATCAGCCAATATAATGATCAAATGTCAAATCCTGTGGCTTATAAACACAAATCAACATGTGCACAGCAGTTTTTCCCAAAATCTGCTAGTGTACCAATAAATGCAGTTGACTAGCAAATAATCTAGGCCTTTAGAAGATAGATTTAAATAAAATATGAATTTACAAGAACAATTACCCAGTGTCCATATGAGGTTGTATATGACTGTCAGTTTACTTTATCTAATATTTTTTAGTCCCCTATCTTTTTCTGAGAAAAGTATTAAGGATAACTATTTCGGTTTTGAAAAATAATATTAGTAATATAATAACATTTAGATTACCTATACTCAATGGGTATGAGACATATCTCTATAATTTAGGTGTTATAAGTCAAAATAAAGTACCGGTATTTGAGAACACTAAAAATTATTAAAGTATTTTTTATCAAATAATCTAATATTTGGAAACAAAGGACATTAAATTTTTAAATATAATTCCTATCTGTCCCACATACACACAGAGACATATCCTCCGCCCTCCCCCCCCACACACCCTGCTCTTAAAAGATTAGAGCAGCCAGGATCTAAAGGCATATAGGGATTTGGTATTGCTGGTTTGAGATTTCTTTTTTAGAATTAACAATTGCAGGGCTATCCCTGAAATTGTTCCATAGATCCTTTGTGAAGGGGAGATTTAATCAACTCAACTCAGTATTAGTCTTGGTTAAAAATAAATTAATAAGATTTATGAATGCTGATTTATGGGAATATAAGTAGAAAGTTTAGGTTTATGATTCTAGCTCCAAAAGTAGCATTAGCGTAGTTTCCATTGTACAGATAATTATATCAATCATGGACTGGAAAAATTCTTGATTAAATCAAATAGGCATGATTAAAGCATAAATATAATAACAACAATAACTATTATAAGTCAATTAAATGAAGCACATTTATTTATATTTTTAATTTCAAATAATAAAAATAAATGGCATCCTTTTGCCCGCAGACCACACCCCCAATCATCATCGCTACCATCACCTCTAAATTAACAGGTTTACAGGGGCATGCATTTCAGAATTTGAGAGAATGAAGTAATTATCTTTTTATAATGTGACTTAGGTAATTGGAGGATTAGATATGGCATACATGGCAATATAAACACTAGCACCATTAAAAAGAGTAAATTGAAACAACACTGAAGGTGTCCTACGCAGTCCTAATCTACTTCCATATGACTTAATTTCCAATAACTTAAAAACTCAATGGCATTGTAAGTCAGCAGTTCTCCCTTCAACAACAAATCTAACTAAATAAAGAGTGAAATAATATAAATTAAGTTGAAAGACAAAATTCAAATGTCTAGACTATGAAAACAAAGATGACAGTATATTATGCATTTTATGCAATGTAAATGTTATTAATATATATTTGCTCATACTAACGTATATTATAACACTGTGATATAGGCAGTGGTCACCATCTCTGAGAAGAGAACATGGTTGAAGTAACTTGTCCCATGCCCTGGTAGCTCATTGACGAGTCATGAACTGAAATCAGAGAAGAGCATCAACAACAATAAAGCAATCTGGATTTGGCCACCATGTGGACTGTCTGTGAAAATGAACCATCTGCAAAGCCTTACGTGACAACAAACTTCAATTATAGTTATTAAGTGAAAACACACATAATTCACTTAATCTTTCAAATTAGAAGATTCTCTTTAAATCAGGGAAGACTTACCCGTTCTTTTTATCTTTCTTATATGATTGACAAAAACACATCTCAATGAATGAAAATTTTAGTAATATTGAGAAGTAGAACCCTTGATTGAGACGATTATCTACTGTGTTATCTAATACATCATTGAAATAGCTACACTGCCTTTGGAATTTTCAGAGTATCCGAATAATGAATATTCATTTCAAATAAAACTCTTCCATATTGAAGTTTTTCTTTACGTATTGATTAAAAAACAAGAGTCTGTGTGGACTTTTAAGAAATTTCAACAATAAACTTTAAATTCATAATTGAACAAAGACATTTAAATATAGACTAGGAAGCAGCTTAGATAGAAATTATATATTTAAAATCATATAAGCATCAGCTACCTCTTAAATATTTTTATATAAATCTTCAATTACAAGAAACTTATTACTAGTTGGCCTTATTAAAAGTGTTGCCCCCTTACATTAATCTGCAATATAATAGATACATGAATAATTAAAATATTATCTACTGTCTAGAAGAATGTTAAGGCATTATGATCTCTCAGGATCAAGTCAAAATACCGTAGGTCTGTGGGGAAAATATCTTTAATATTTAGGAAGTCTCTCATCTGTGTTACAACAAACCAAAATAGTGAAATTAGCATGTTTATATTTTGCATTTTCATACTATAGGGTGGACCCTGTAGATTTAGCAGATGTATGTTATTTGACATCAACTGCTTCTTACTCAATAGTTTCTTTCTTAATACTTGTAGCTGGAAAGGCTGAACACCAATACAAGGTTTATATGACCTTCAGTTTTAAATAATTAGACACTCATTCAGAAACAGCTTTGTTGGACATCCCCTTGCCATAGGTATCTCTGCTTCACCTACTGCATTATTATCAGTGTGGGCCGTAGTGGTCACTGAATTATTGAAAAGACTAAATGAGTTTTCTCCAAAAAAAATTTACATTATTCAGGTTCAATATTTGACACTAAATATTGGTTTGTCTAAACTAATTACAATAATAGTAATAGTTATGTCATATTACAGATTTTTAAACTTTATTATCTGTCAAGGAAGCAAGTTAAATTAGATTAACATATATAGCCCCTAAAGTACTATTCCAAAGTTTTGTCTCATGTCCTGAGACTGTGATCACATAGTTCTATACCTTAGAGTCTAAAATTCTTGGTCTTCCTCCCTTTGTCTGTTTCAACTTGAATTAACACAGATTTTCATTAACTTCCATTTTATTATTATGTTTTTCTGACTTGAAAATATATTTCACACATCCCTTTTTATTTTATAATAATAACTTTTTCTAAATTCTACTTTTATCAGTTTCTTTATAAGGTTAATTACATATAATTCATTTACATGAACTTTTAAAAATATCCTGTATTGTGTAAGCCCTAACATTTGTTTGTTTGTTTGTGTTTTGGTAATACAAGTTCTTGTCCTAACCTTCGATAGCCCAGGGGTCCATTTCAATGAGACATTCTGCTCAAAGCTGGGTATCACAAACAAAACAAAACAAAGCACTAAGGATCCAGGCTGTCCCTTATCTACACCCCACCTCACCCCACCCACAAGCACCTTGGTTTTAGAGATCTTGGCTGATTTACCGGTATATAACTTAAGATTTGAGCCCCTTATTTTTGTTAATCCTCTTTCTCTTTTTGCTTTAAATTTCCACACCTATATTTTACATTCACCAACAAAGAATGGGCCAGAAAACCCCCACCCTGGACCACAATAAAAGCAGAAGCTCCCCACCACCCCAACACAACCTCAATGCTGGCCATAGATGTGCCACATAATTTCCAGGACTTGAGAGTAATAAATCTCGTCTCTTTCAAAGTTTCCTAGAGGTTGTTGTGGAGGGCATCTTGTGTTCATAACAAGAACCACAAGGACTGGTCCAGCCACAACACTGATGTTTCATAGGTACACAACACCTGGTAAAATATTTACCAGGGTCTCTGAATTTGTCAGGGATCTTTTGGTTGCTAAAAGTAGAAATTCAACATTAATTCAGTAAAAACAAAAATGTGCACAATACCAGGTTAGTTTAAAGAAGGAAAGGAGATCATCTAGACACCGTGAAAAGGCCTACCACTGACACTTAAGTGCTGGGTTGAGATACTGCAGTACTGTTGGGAAGCTTTCTATAGTCTGTGTTCCTTTTGTACATGCTTCCTTCCCAGCACATACATGCCTTCCTCATAAATCCAATTCAGATGAAAGCTCCTGCCTAGCATAATGCAAACACCACATATGATTGATTTTTATGTGTTCTTGTTATTTACATGCTACTAATATACAACCCAAGCTAAATCAGGTAAGAGGCAAATGACACACATACACAAAAAAAATGACAGTGCACGTGGTTAAGGGCCAGATACAGACTCAAATGATAAAATGATGATTGTAATACTACATGATGTCTTTAGTACTGAGACAGTCTTGCATTTCATTTTAATTTCAACCTAATATCTTTGAGGTGAGCAGGGAATATACCCAAGAAACAATGATCACAATAAATAATTACCTTTTCTGGTGGATTACAGCACTAGCATTGTGTAAGAGGTCAAGTCTTTAATTCTCAGTGTTAAATAGTGTTCCATGTGGATCAAGCTACATAAGTATGTAGTGAGTTCGCTTACAAATAAGCACAGTCATTAACTCAGAACAAATTTATATGAATAAAAGAAGTTTCACATGACTTTTTCTGTCAGTTGTCTTAATCTTGAAAGTATTTAATGTGCATATTTAAAATTAAATGACCATTAAGTATTCAAGAAATTCAAATGATAGTGTCTAGGAATTCATAAAATCTTACATTATAACCCCCAGAGTCATGTATTAAAACATTATAGCCAAAATATTAATGCAATAGAATAAATTTCATAGTACTAATTTGCATGCCTATGTTTAAACAAAAGGTGCGGCCTTAATTTTATAAATCAATGTACAAAATAACACAAGTATAAAAGTATAAGATAGTAGTTTCTTTTCTTTCCTATTGGTACCTTTAAATATTTACAATAGCTTTTTTTTCTTATATAAAATAAACACATTTGTGGAACATAAAGAATATCTACGAATATCAAATCTCTACAGTGAAGATTTGCTTGCCCAGAATAACTTGTTTGCAAAAGGCTCCTATCTGCAGAGGCTTGAGATTCCAAAAGCTGATATGAAAGACAAAATCATATTGAAAATATGATCTAGGTTTTGATTTAAGGGGGACTATTTTTAGAGGTAATATATGAATAAAATCAAATGGGAAATGTAAAATAGAAAAGGGTGAAATGATGGATAAAAACAAGAAGTATTTATGTGTTTTCTAAATATGATATTGTTTACAGCTTTCCTTCCAGTCTAATATGTTGAAATTACAAATATATCTACCTGTGGGTATCTAGACATTTTGAAACAAAATTTGAAAACATTGGAATAACTCATTATTACCCTCTGCAGTGTCTACTCCCCTGATGATAAAGTACCTGCAGGTAGCAAGAAAGGAGTAAAATGAATGCAAAACTGAGCATTAGGGACTTTTCACTTAGACCCTCTTCCATTAACTAGTATAATTATAGGCAAATAACTTCTGAACTTATTGTGTAAGGTCAAATTAGAATTTAAGTGATAATAACTCATGGAACATATGGCCTACAAGGAAAAAATACACATATAAATAAAATTGTGATATAGAAAACAAATAGGAAACAAATAGGATGCTAACTGAGAAATGAATACATGGCAAATGCTTTATAAAGCACTTTTTAGATTAAGATCAATTAAGAAGAAACTGTGCTGCAAAGTGAAAAAGCCCTGAATCATAAGAACTTAACTGTGTTCAGAGAACATAAAGGAGGCTACTGTGTCTACAACATTTAGCAGGAGGCAGGTGGATAAAGAGGAAGGGGTTCCTATTTTGATCAGTCTTAGTGTGCATATATGAGTGGGAGGATAGAGCACTACCTAGGTTTGAAAATTATTGAGAGGTATAGATGGAACTGTAGGAAGAGGCCTGAATCTAAATAGGACAAGTACAACAGTATCTGTGATCAGAGGATCAGTGTAGAAGGCCTGGAGATAGAAGAGGAGAGGATGTGAGGCACAAGGAAAGTGTGGCTGCATGGCAGCCAAGAAGCACGTGTGTCAAAGGGAGTTTAGGCCAATTTTGATTGAGTGATGAGGACATACAGTCCATTGAAAGGAGACAAATAGAGAAAAGGAGGTGGTGACATGCAGAGAAGATTATCATGCAATTATTTTTAAAGTCAGTCTGTGAGAGAGTGGAAAAAATGAGTTATAGAAATAAATGAAAAAGCTGAGTGTCATTAGAGCTTAAAATAATTTCGCGGGAAAAAGTGATGTCTCCTCTGATTTCCTGCATTCTGAAGCATTCTGTATTAAATTCACAATTTTCTCTTTCTGGTCCATGGGGGATTCTCTTGAATTGACTACTTAAATCACATTGCCTAATGAGTTTATAAATTTTTCCCCAATGAGTGAATTTATTTAGCATATAAAAAGAAATTTTTATCGTCTATGCTACGAAAACTAATGTGTAATTAGAAAAACAATTTGAAATACCTATGAATATCCTTAATCTCACAAGTGAGATTGTCCTTAAATACAACCATGGAGAAGTTAAGGCTTGTCTTTAGTAGTTTATTCAGTACCCCTTTTCCTTGCAAAACGTTTTGTTTCTCTTAGTTACTTCTCACAAGCCACCAGACTTCCCGTTTCCTGCATCATATGTGTAATGACTTGCAAAAGTACTACTTTGCCTATGAAACAAGGATTCTTATAGTATTAGAATTTCCTCTCCAAAACAGAGCTTGACACCAGGACATGGGTGGTGGTATGCACTGGGGAGATGATGAAGGAAGGACCAGTAAGAGATGCAGAATGCTGAGCCGCAGAAGGTGGGCAGGCCAGGAAAGGGAGTCTTGTCCAGATTACAACTGTGGGACATGGGACTGATTCTGCTGACACCTCCCAGGCAGCGTAAAAGGCCTTGGAGAAGTTTCTGTCTGAACACATGGAAGGTGGAGCATTGACCCACGCGGCTAAAGGAGGACCGTGGCTGTCTAGGCTCGCCTACATTCCACGGTCCTACTTGCATGGACTGGAAAAGACCTTGGGAAAGGCTCTGGAGTAGACAGTCATATGACTCCTAGTCCAGGCATGAAATGAGAGGTCAGCACCACAGGCCAGTTTCACACAGATGTCCGCTACAACAATCGCTAAAACCAGAGGTGTTCTGAGAAGATGGGACCTCCATCAGGGGTCTTGCCTGCATCACTAACCCCAACTGAACCCAGCCAAGAGCACTAGTACTATTATGCATTCTGTTATAAAATTTATTTATATACAGGGTCCAGCAGAAGTTACAACCTTTTTTAAGTTTAGCAGGTCATAAAAAGGGGCATTACTTATGCTAGACCATATATATATATCAAATTAACATTTACATTGGAGTGCATATATGAGTGTGTGTGTGTGTGTGTGTGTGTGTGTGTGTGTGTGTATATATATATATATATATATATATATACATCTTCTCTTATACACCAATGTCAACTAGATTTTCCTAACTCCACACTACCTTATGACTTTGTCCCCTTTCTCTTCAACCCAATATACCCACCCTAGAAAAGGCCTGCTAATAGAGAATATATCCTAGAATAAATACATGGCAAATTGCGTTTTCTTATTGTTGTTTTGCTATTTGCTATTTTTCTTTTCTCTAGAGGAATAGCAAGTAGAACCCAGTGGGCCAAAGGGAATCAAGTGGAGACTCCTTAGTCCTTGAGAGAGAAAATATAGAGTCCCTCATTGCAGGTGCAAATAGGGACAGCCTGGCAGTTACAGAAATCTGGTTTTGGGGGATGCTGGTTACTGTCTCAGAAGGTTTGCCAAAGCCATAATATCTTTACCTCCAGGACATTTCTGTATGGGGTAAGATTTTCTAGTAAATCTGTATACACAGTATCTCCCAGAAAAAAGATGAGGGCAGTTCTGACTTTTTAGAGAATTATGATGCCAACATGAAAAAGGTATTTCAATAAACTAATTGAGACTGAAAGGTAATAGGGACACTAGACTTTAAATTTGTTACAATTTGTAAAGTTATTATTCATGTGCTACCATGGATTTCTTTGAAGCAAGATCCTGTCACATATTCTTATGTTCTACTGTATTTTAAGGAGTGTAATCTCAGGACAAAAAGACACAGAAACAGGGAAACTAAAAAAGGGCAGAAAACCAATGCAAGTTGCCATCACTTGGTATCAAGCCCTACTGACGGCTCAATCTTGAAGACGATCTTCTAAGAAGCCATGTAAATGATCATCAATATAGCCTGCTGGGAGGTGGGAATAAGAAATTCCTTATTTCATCTCTTGTTTTTCAAAGTTTTGCCTTATGGGATGTTAATTCACCTAGAATTCATCAATCACTAGACATACACTTCAGCCAGCCTTGTGGCTTCTTCTGCTTCAGGGTCAAGAGCCAAGCTCCCAAGCGTGAGTGCCGTGAGGATGCGGGAACATAGACTGCATTATGGCACTTAAACTAGTCCAGAGTCAACAAAGTGCTGTTGCCCCGTGGGCAGCCAGCCATTGAAATGAACAGCACAAAGCCCCGCTTTCTGGCATGGAGCGCCTCTCCCTCCATGCTCCCCATGCCAGCCCCCTTCTCCCCACCCCATTTTCAGCTGTTGTAAGAGCAATGATGAGGGGGAGAATCAACTTTTCCTGTCCACAGAGCGGTTCTCAAGGTCATACACATTAACATGTTCAAATAACACCATATTAAAATCTTCGTTGACCACCTGATTTCAAATTCCAATCACAATTTTATTCATCACAACTCGTGACTCTTCTTTCCTTTTGTTTTTTTCCTATACAGCATTAATTGCATTCTATCATTTTACTTGTTTTCCCTAATCCTTTTGGAATTTACCATATTTTTCCATGTACTTTTGTCTAAAATTGTTAGACTAGGGGAAGCCGGGATGGCTCAGTGGGTTAAGCGCTCACTTTGCAGCGCTGGGGACCAGGGATCGAATCCCGGCCCCGGCCAGTGCGGAACCATATGCTGAACTGGGAGCTCCCCCAGTTTAGTTCTCTCTCTCTGTCTCTGTCTCTGTCTCTCTCTCTCTCTCTCTCCCTGTCAAAAATAAATAAATAAATAATAAAAATAAATAAATAAAAAAAATAAAATTGTTAGACCAAAAATTGGGTTTTCTTATACACAGGAATAACCTGTGTGTTGATTTCTTAATGTTGGGTTAGAAAAGTAGGGGTAGTCTTATACAGGGGGGTGCCATATACACAAAAACATACGGTATGTCTATTCTTTGGGGGTGAGCTTTGTCAGGACAAGATTCTTGTATTCTTCTCTGCAGTATCCTTAGTATTTTGAGAAGTACCTGGCACACTATAGGCATTCAATACATTTTTAAAATTTGGAAATGTTTGAATGAATATATTTTATAGCTACATATTTTCCTGTCTCAATAGACTGGGTAAAATATCTAGATACATCTTTTGAATCCATGTATTAGAATTGAATTATTATTCATATTAAGCTTTTTTTTTATTATAGCTTTTGAATTCTGTTTTACATTTGTATTTCCTGTAGTTCCATAGTGATAATTCTGATGAAATGGACATTTTTCACCAGTGTATATTTTTGAGAGTGAATATTTTACTTCCAGAAGCCTTAGGTTTGTCAAACTCATCTTCATTTTTGTACAGGCAATGCCATGCTAACTGGTCACAAATTGTTGAGTTATATTCACTTCTTTTTCATATATTGTAGAAATTTCTCTGCTGTCATCTGTCATCTAAAGTTTCTGAGAAACCTAAAATTATCCTTTTATTTTCCTTTTTTAGTGATCTCCTGTTTCTTTTCCCAGGATACATGTAGGTTTTCTTCTTTAAATTTGAAGGTCAATGAATTTACCAGCAAATGCCTGTCTTTTTTTATCTTTGTTAATGTTTTTGGAGTCACTGAAATACAGTGACTATTCAGTTTTTTATTTGATATAGGAAAAGTTCTTGTACTTATTCCTAATATTTTCTGGATCATTATTCCTGAATATTTTCCATTTTGTTTTTCCTGGTGTATATATCAATTTTCAAAAATATCAATTATGTTCATTTTGTATCTGCAGTGCTTGTACTCAGAAAAATAATCTTGAAAATATTTTTTATCTCTCGCTTTTTCTCATTCCTCTGTGATATTCTCACATGTACCCCACTGCTGCTCCTGTTTTATCTAAATAATTCATCTTGCAAGATTTTCTTTTTCCTTGAAAATAGTATTATATTCCTCAATACTACTGTGGTCTCCTTGCCTCGTTGCCTTTATTTTACTAAGAATGTCTTCAACTTATTCCAAATGTCATTTTATTTCATTGTTCATGTTTCCTTTAATATCTTTAATGCCTCCCAATTTTGTACTATAAAATGTTCTCTTTTATAGAGTAGAGTAAACTTTTCAAAGTATCTTATCAGCAACATTTTCCATGACAGGAAAGTTTTTCCAACTGGTTTGTTCCCATAATCAATATTATAAAATTACTTATATTTAAGTCAGCTAACTCCTTCTATATCTTCTACCAATTCCTTCTCCCAATCAGTACCAGAAAACCCTGAACTAAATTTTTAAAATTATTAGAAAGTACATATTTAATTTTCAGGTTTATAGTTGACTGATCGTGGGCAAGACATGCTGAGGTTGCTTGCGGGAAATTCTAAGGAGAAGCAATGAATAATACCCCTCTTCCTTCCCCAGGATTAAAAAAAAAATCATAAAATAATGCAAATTCAGCAGAAGATAACTTATTTCCTCTATTTCTAATATAAGTTACTTTGAAGCACATGACTTAGTATAGAAGCCATAATGCAGAGTATGTTCAGAATTAAGCAGGACACACTCAGTCCTAGAATTCCCAGACTTAACAGCGGAGCACTGGGCTAACCAGGGGTGAGTGTTGTCCTAAGAGAAGGAAGGGCAAAGCCGTCAAGCTTGCTGATTGTTGCTTCCCATTCATCTTAGTTTTCTAACCATTAAAACAAAAACAAAAAAACAAACAAAAAAACTGGACTTAAACTAGGGCAGAGTGAATAAAGGGACCAGAAGAAGGATGCATATTGATATACCGTATTTTATGGCGTCTAAGACGACCGGGCATCTAAGACGACCTAATTTTACAGTTAAAACATAGGTTTAGGCCTATATTCGCTGTATAAGACTACCCCCCACTTCTGAGGCAACACCAGTTCTTTTTTTAATTAAAGTTTTAATGAATGACATTTTTCGAACATACCGTAATATACCGTACATTGATACGATAAATGGAAGGTCTCTTCACAAATGGCAATGCCATGAACTTGACCGAGAAACAAGAAATCCAAAAAGAGAACATTAACAATGATGGCATCATCTGGAAAGAAAATTACATGAAGAACTTGCAGAAAAACTCTTGTTTGTGACTGACTGGGATGATAAGAGGTTTTTCTAGGCAGAGGAGCACTGTGAGCTTAAAATCCTTCAAAATCCTCATCATGTTCTTCTTCTGACATCATAAGTTCATCAATGAGCTCTTGTGGTACATTTGTAAGACAGTCATCATATGGATCAAATTCCGAATCAGATGGTGTGGCTTCAGCTTCGGCTTCCCCTTCATCTTGCCACAAGAAGTCATCCTCCATACCGTCCAAAGAATTTGATATAC
>PVKE010012757.1:0-28820 GCA_004027555.1 Craseonycteris thonglongyai
AAACTGTCTGATTGTTACCAACCAATGTCACCCCATTAAATTTAACAATTAAAAAAAAAAAAATTGGAGGTTGTCGTATAAACAGGAGTAACCCATGTATTGATTTCTTAATGTTGGGTTAGAAAAATAGGGGTTGTCTTATACATGAGAGAATCTTATACACAGAAAAAATTTTTGGTTTTTTGTTGTTGTTGTTTGTTTTTTTAACCAATGTACAGATCAAAGTTAAGCAAAGAAAGTCTTGCTAGACACATGGAAAAATTTCTTGACTACGTTGAATGTTAAGCTAAAATTATTTCTAGCTCCAGATCTCTGACATCACTGACTAGAGGGAAATGTCCTCTTTGGGCATCGCCAACTCTATAGTCATTGACCATGCAAGTAACTCTCTCACACACCCACCTATTTAATTAAGATAAAGGTCACTTTTTCAACCTGGGATGGCATGTGTATATTCCTGTCATTCAAAAGGATGCTTTTGAGAAAGAGTATATGCTTTAGATGTGGCCATGACCATTTTATGGTGACCTGGCTTAGCTCTTTGCCAAACTGGGTGGAGGATTTGAAGCTTTGCCAATCTGTTTTCACTGTCCGAGTTCTCCTCAGTTCCAGAATGTCAAAATGCAAGCTCTGACTCAGAGCTTGACCTTTCCGTGTTTCTATGAAATCTTCTCATGCCATTACCCTCCCACATAAACGATGTGGTGTTTCTTTAGTAGAACAGGGGTGTCTAGTCTTTTGGCTTCCCTGGGCCACATTGGAAGAAGAATTGTCTTGGGCCACACATAAAATATACTGACACTAATGATAGCTGATGAGTTTAAAGAAAGATCGCAAAAACATCTCATAATGTTTTAAGAAAACTTATGAATTCGTGTTGGGCTGCATTCAAAGCTGTCTTGAGCTGCATGTGGCCCACAGGCCATGGGATGGGCAAGCTTGTTCTAGAACATTATATATGTGTTCCTGAAAATTTTCACCCTAAAAAAAACAAAACAGAACAGGGCTTATGGGTAAAAAAAGAAAAGGTTGGAGCAGACAACTGAGGAACCACGGGGCTTTGTGACCAGGAGCTCAGAAAATTGATAACAATCCTCCTACAAACGTCCGCCCAGCTGAGTCTTCCAAAGCCCGGCTGTGGGGTCACAGCTGTCCCTCCTGTACAGCCTCTTTGCTGAACTTGGACTCTCTCCTTGGAGAGAAAAGTCCTTGAAGACACTCTCTTCTCAAAGATCCCAGATCCATCAAAATGAGAAGTATGGGACAGGTTCCCCTTCCTCATACCTTTGTCTTCTTCTCAGCATACGAGGTATAAACAGTACCCGAGGCCACTAGATCAGCCACCTCTCACACCGAAAGAAGGCACATCTACATTGTTCTTGGTCTTTTTTCTAAAAGTCTTCATCCCTCACTAAGGCTTTCTGATTCCTTATGAGATCAAAGCAGAATTTTAACAAGTTGGGGAAAATCTCACTCCAACCAACACAACTAGAGTCCTACAGACATTATGCCTGCTGGATTACAATTTTGTTTTTATATTTAAAAAATAAATAATCGATTAAATTATAGTGGGAAAAATCTACATAACATGAGGTTGACCATTTTAACCATTTTTGAAGCACAATTCAATGGCATTATTATTTTACTACAATAAAAATGTAAATCTGTTAAAAACCTATTTTAAAAAAGGAATTACAAGATAAGAAGATAATCATAAATTATTTTCACCACTGTCACTCTTCTTGTGGTTTCACGTGTCTTTTCTCAAGTTTGGCACCAGCCACATCCGCAGCCATTCAGGTAAATTCCAGGAGGGTTTAATGATCATTTTTCTTACACTGCAAAAGCTAGAAGGGCTCTGAGCTAAAAGTGCATATAGTAAATGTTTTTTTGATTTCCAAGTTTATGGTTTGGAGAAAATGCAAGAAACTAAATGCCTCAACAACATGCAAATGGAACCTTCTAGGGTCAATGCAAGCATAAGGTAGATGTCTAATGTCCTAGGGCCAAATAAAATCAGGTCTGTGTGACCTCAGGCACATGGCTGAACCTTTCTGGGCCTCAGTCTGCACACTATAAAGTAAGGATAATATGAGAAGTAGATGACTGAATATAGTTAAAGTCTTTCTAACAGTGTATGGTCCATAGAAGTCCTCACTAAATCTTAGCTGTTATTTTGAAAGGCCAAGACCCTACCAATCAAAATATTTCAGGTGGAGGTCCTCCCAATAAAGTGTTTTTATTTTATGTGACTGAACTTCAAAATGATGCATGCTTAGAATTCATTAAAATACTTTAAATAATTTAAGGATATGAATAATTATTGTTCTTTCAGTGACAAAAATACTCGTTTTTAACTTAAAAAAGGCTTTTGCTATTCTTGGTAGTCAATGGCATAAGAGTTGTTATCAGGACAGAAAAAATCTTAACAGCTTTGACTTAATTCCTACATTCAGAGGATATCAATTAATTTAAAATTTCAAACACACACAAAGGCAAGAGAAGAAATATCTTTTCAAAACCATTCCCTTTTCAAAAGTTGCAGATGTCTTTCAAAATCCAACATAATACTTTTAGAGTTTATTTATAAACTTAAATACTTCAGATGCATTTAATGTGAAATGTAATATTTGAAACACTGAAAACTTTTTATCTTAAATTCTACAAAAGTAAAAGATTACCTGTCTTGGCCACTGTGAATAGTGCTACAGTGAACATATGTGTACATATATCTATATGAATAAATGTCTTCAAATTTTGGGGGTAGATATCCAGAAGATAAACTGCTGGGTCACATGGTAACTCCATTCTTAATTTTTTTTCTTTCTTGATGCTACTGCTTTTTCTTTCTGTTTTTTTTTTTGACTGTTAAATTTATTGGGGTGACCTTGGTTGATAACAATTACATTGTTTCCATGTGTACAGTTCTACATGACATTGTCTATATATTGCGTTATGTGCTCACCACCCAGAATCAGCTCTCTTTCCATCACCATATATTTGATGTCCCCTCCCTACTCTCCCTACCCAACTCTGCCACCTACCTTTCTGCTTACCCTCAGGTAATCACTAAACTACTGACTGTGTCCATGCGTTTTTCTTTCTTTGTTGCTTTCAGTTTTATATTCGACCTATGAGTGAGGTCATATGTTTCTTGATTCTTTCAGTCTGATTTATTTCGTTTAATAAGATGTTTTCAAGGTCCATCCATGTTGTCACAAATTCCTGGGTTTTTCATCTTTTCTTATTGTTGAGTGGAAGACATACAAACAGCTAACAGATACATGAAAAATGCTCCACATCACTAGCAATTAGGGAAATGCAAATTAAAACCACAATGAGATACTGCCTCACACCTGTTAGAATGGTTATAATTAACAAGACAAGGGATAACAAGTACTGGAGAGGCTGTGGACAAAAAGGAATCCTCATACACTGCTGGTGGGAATATAAATTGGTACAACTGCTATGGAAGGCAGTATGGAGATTCCTCAAAAGACTAGGAATGGAATTGTCATGATCAAGCAATCCCTCTCCTGGGTATCTTCCTAAAAAACCTGAAAACCGTAATCCATAAAGATATATGTACCCCAATGTTCTTTGCAGCACTGTTCACGGTGGCCAAGTTGTGGAAACAACCAAATTGTCCTTCGATCGATGACTGGATAAAGAAGTTGTGGTATATCCATTCTTAATTTTTTGAGGCATCTCCATAGTGCTTTCCATAGTGGCTGTACCAGTTTACATACCCACCAGCAGTGCATAAGGGTTTCTTTTTCTCCACAGCCTCTCCAAGGCTTGTTATTATTTGTCTAGTTGATGGTTGCCATTCTAATCAATGTGAGGAGGTATTTCATTGTGGTTTTGATTTGCATTTCCCTAACAACTAGTGAGGTTGAGCATTTTTTCACATATCTGTTGGGCTGTTTATATGTCTTCTTGGAAGAAGTGTCTGTTCAGGTCTGCCCATTTTAATTGGATTATTTGCTTACTTGTTTGTTATTGATTGTATGAGTTATTTGTATATTTTTTGGATATTAGCCTCTTATTGGATGTGTTGTTCACAAATATCTTCTCCCATTCAGTTAGTTGCCTCTCTTTTCTGTTGGTGGTTTCGTTTGTTGTGCAGAAGTTTTTTAGTTTGATATATGAAACAACCAAAGTGTCTTTCAATAAATAATTGGATAAAGAAGATGTGACTCATATATACAATGGAATATTACTCAGCGATAAGAAAAGATAAAAAAAACTGCTGTGTGTGACAATATGGATGGATCTTGAAATTATCATGCTAAACAAAATAAGCCATAAAGAAAAAGTCAAGAATCATTTCCCTCGAATGTGGGACATAAAACTGAAAGCAAAAAAGGAACGAGACAAACATACAAACAAAAACTCAAAGACACAAACAACAGCTTAATGGTTAGCAGAGGGAAAGTGATGATGATGGGGAGACAGAAAAGAATAAAGGAGGTCAAATACATGGTGATGGAAGGAAATTTGACTTTGAGTGGTGAGAACACAGTGCAACATACAGATGATGTATTATAGAACTGCATACTTGAAACCTATGTAATTTTATTAACCAATAACACCCCAATAAATATAATTTAAATAGAAAAAAGTCACACACTAGAATCTCAGAGCTGGAAGAGTCCTTAGAGACCATCTAAGTCAGGGGTAATAAAGAGGCTTATTATACACGCACACATATGAAAGATTTCAGGGTGTCCTTTGATTATCAATGACGTTACCACCTAAATATCAGGCCAAAACATGGCAAACATACAAACAAGAAATTGAGGTGCAGGGAAACTACCTTCAGAAGACTCGGATGGGCCTGCCAGGGTGGCACAAGGTACTGAGGGCAGGACAAACATGACCAAGCCATTCAGGGGCAGTCTCCATTCCCCTCAGGCCAGACGCAGAGCCCAGGGCAGAGAGGCCATGGCATTGAACTTCTAGAAGTGGCAAGAAATTGAGTAAAGAAGAAGCAGGATACTATAGAGATTCCAGTGTTGTTTGGAATACACCATTCCCAGCCAGAAAACTCTCTGCCATGTCAAGGTTGAGAGCGGGGGTTAAATGACACCTAAGAGAATTTTTCATGATCAGATGAGTCCTTAGGTATAGAAGACAGCCATTCATTATCACAAAAGGACCAAAACCTGGATGGGGCTTTCTTTGACCCTCAGAAAAGCAGCTCATTACTGTGAATTCTGAGAGTAAGTTCAAGGAAGACAATCAAGAGCACACAGCATACAAATGCTGCAGTATCTACGGATCTCATAACCAAGTACATAGCTGCCTACCAGGGCTGATAGCAGATGGTCACAGGCGGGCCCTGCTGGGTGACCACCAAAACAGTCTGGACGCCTGCTACCTGACCAGTAATTCAACAGCCCCAGGCCAACAGGTGTGCTGGGCCTGTTACGTATTCTTAGCCTGGGCTATGTTGGTTCTGAGCTACAAATGTACCAACAAACAATGGGAAGAGAATATATAAAAACCCAGCTCTGACTGACCACTGCAACAATCTGCCCAGGAAACCAACCCACTAGCTACAATTCCCAGCCCAGGCAGCCAGACCTATTGGAAGTCAGATCACCATCTCTAGCAACTGGTCCAGGAAGCCATTCAATACCCCCTGTAACAATCAGCCCCAAATGGCTATGACTTGATCAATAACTGAAAGCTTCCCTAATTTTCAGCCCCCAACTTCCAACTTGGGACCTGCTAGAAAAAAACAAATACACTCCCCTAACCAAACACATAGGACACCTGGCTTCTAGTTAGCCTGCCTCCAGCTTCCCCAGGCCAACAGCCTCCCATCAGGCCCACCTGAGCCTTCCCTCTTTTCTACCATAAAGCTTCCCACCCCTCTGGCTCCCTTTGAGTCTCTGCCAAAACCACATAACAGTGACTGACTCCCTTGTATGGCCAGCTCTGGATAGATACGGCCTTTGCTGCTTCCCTTCTGGCTGCTCTTTATTTATTTTCAGTCTAGTGTCTCTCATGCCTTCCTCATCCTTGCCTCTCTATCTCCTTCTCTAAACAAAATGGCCAAAGGACAATTAATTAATTTCAATGAAAGGGTCAACCATCGTGCTAGACAAAGGTGCACCTTTACAAGACCAATACATATAGTCACAAAGTACTCTCTTCTTACTTCCACATAGTACACATGACAGCATCAGTAGTGAATACTAGAACTGGGGCAAGTTCCCCTATACTCATCCAATACAGGAGCTAAAGGACAAGAAAACATATGAAGATTAAGGGTCTGTTTCACAATGTACCCTTGGACCCCTGCATGACAGCGCTGTACCGACATCTTCTACACCTGCGGAGCCAAAGAGGAGTTGTGTGGAAAACTTCATAATATGGGCTTCTCGGCATCACTGGAGACGGAACAAGCAAAGAAAGGTGAAACTTCCAGTAGAGTTTATGTGTGCTTATTTCTTCTAATTCTCTGAAAATTGGTGTTCTGAGTATCAAGTATATGGCTAAGGAGAACTATCAAAATACTTGATGAGCTAAGCCCCTGAGCCCACAACATCCCGAGTAAAAGGGGCCACTCTGAGCACCCAGCCTCCTCATCCTCCCTGTCCCCCTGGGGTCCATGCCTCAGTGACATCCCAGCACCAGCACGGCGCCTGGCACAGCGGGAACCCAGTCAATGCTGGGCAAATGTAGCTAACACGTTAAGCACTCAGGTTATTTTGTCTTGCTTACCACGTGGCACCTTTATATCAGATTTCACCAAAATGCTGGCGACCAGAGATCTATCTGTTTAGGTTGTGATAAGGCTGAATGTTCATACCGTATTTTCCGGCGTATAAGATGACCGGGCGTATAAGACGACCCCCTAATTTTACAGTTAAAACATAGGTTTAGGCCTATATTCGCTGTATAAGACTACCCCCCATTTCCGAGGCTGTAGTCTTATACAGCGAATATAGGCCTAAACCTATGCTTTAACTGTAAAATTAGGGGGTCATCTTATACGCCCGGTCATCTTATACACCGGAAAATACGGTATATGGAACATATTTACTGTGTGAATATTTATTATTTACCTCAATTTTTACAATATATGTTTTAGAAATGCTTTATATCCAGTTGTCTGCGATTCTTGTTCCAGTGCAGAAAAAGATTTTTCTTTACCCATGAATGTGAAAATGTCAGTAGAAGAGGAGCGTGAAAGTGATTCTAGTGAAATTATTTTTCCTAAAAAACGGTGTAGTCGTTATTTTTTCATCATCAGACGAAGAGGATGAGAATATTGAAGAATGGCATGATCCGAGAGGTGATCAACCAAGGATTATGCCTTTCACCTGTTGTAATATTTTGTGAAACCTGCAAAGGACAACCATTTTTATGCTTACCGTGTTTCAATAAAACTCATTAAATTTTTTTTTACTTTTTTTTTTATTTTTGTATTTGTGATATCATCTTGAAATTATTTAAAATTTATTAATAGAATGTAATTTTTTTAATTTTATATCATCAGTTAACATACACGCAGCCTGCACGAAAAGTATACTGTTGGTCACAGGTGACTGACGCGGTCCGAACAGAAAGTTCAGTGTCAGTCACCGGTGACTGACATGGCGCTTAATGTGTTAAACAACATTGCTGTATACCAGGGGTGTCAAACTGGCGGCCCAGGAGCCGCATGGTAATTTTTTGTGGCCCACGATGCTCTGAAATAAAATGAAAATAGAAAAAAACTGTTATGAAGAAAATAGCGCTTAGGGGAGATCGAGGCAATACTGTACACACAATTCCCTCGTTAACCCTTGAACTACTGAAGATGAGTATACACATGGCCCAGTGCCTTTCCTGGGGGCTTGTGGGCGTGTATAAACACACTGACTCAGTTCCAGCGATGTTTGTAAATGTGATGTGGCCCGTGTGAACCTTGACTGTTGCACCAAATGGCCCATGTTTTAATTGAGTTTGACACCCCTGCTGTATACGGACCTAATGACACAAGCCATATATTAATCAGGTCGGTACTGGAGGAAAACCTCAGCTAGCAGGGCTCTGTGCCTGCTGAAAGTGAAAGCTGACATGACCTGTTCAGCTGACTCCTACGGCCTGTATCAGGCCCTATCAGACCAGGCACTTTTCTGTCCTTCAGCTTATCACCTGCATCTTCCCATCCTGTCTCCCTCTGGGGAACAGAGGACACTGGGGCTGGAAGTCCTTATGTCTGGTATCATGACACCATCTTCCCATTGTTCAACCTTTCTGAACAATTCACTGATAGGTGAATAAAAGGATGTTTTGAGAGGGGGTTACTCTATGCAGGAGTCCTTTATAAGCCTCATCCTCTACTTCCCTTTATAAAGTCTTCCTTTTGTCACCTTTATAAATGTTATCTACTTCCTTAAAGGAAAAGGAAACCTTTTTTCTTTTAATCAAAAGAAGTTAAAATTCATGGGGAAGCTGGGATGGCTCAGCCGGTTAAGCACTCGCTTTGAAACCCCAGGGACCTAGGATCGAGTCCTGGCTCAGGCGGACCCATATACTGAACTGGGGTGTGCCCCCAGTTCAGTTCTTGCTGGGGCCTATGTGGGAGGTTCCCAGCCCAGTTCCTGCCCTGTGCAGCCCCACACCCACCTGTGGAGTGCAACTATATGGAGAACTAATGCTGTCAACTATGGAGACTGCTCTGGGCCCTCCCCCTTCTCTCTGTCTTTCTCTGTCTGTCAAAATCAATAAAATAAATCTTAAAAAAAAAAAAGAAGTTAAAATTTATACTAGAGTTTGGCAAGCATTTGCATTTAAATTATTTTTCTTCTTTTGCTTGACAAGAGTGTTACAAAATACTAAAAAAACATGGGTTAGGGCGATTTCAACAATTAGCAAAAATCATTATATGGGATAAACTATCTCAAGCATACTGAAAACATTGTTACCTTTTACCTGAGACTGCCAAAACATCTTCCCATAATGAAGGCACTGATTACTTATGTATCTAGATCTGTGTTCACTGCTTAACCTTCAAACCCCCAAAACTAACCTGATTTTAATGTGTGTGTGCAATCGTAGGAGGATTTATAGCCAAAGATTAAAGCACAAGCAAAGCAGAGACTTTGGACTTTGATCAGAAAACATATTAAATTCCCAGATAAGGCTGATCAAAAGTGGAAACACCAGGAGACACCAGCCAGCATTTCCCACTCGTTTAACAACAGCTTGGGACAGAACTGTTACATTAAAACTGTACTTTTCTGTAACAGAATCCATTACAACTTGTAAAAAGTGGCTGTCTGTTCACGTACAGGGTCTCTTTGCTAAGAGTAGACACTGGTGAGGCTACTGGGAGCCTCCTGGTCCTCTTTATTGACACTCCTACTACACCAAAAGCCAGAGTGACACTGTAGCATCGACTCCACACCTAGACCCCCAGGCAAGGAGATGTGAGCTGAGGGAGACCGTCTGCATGGACGCAGGGTCAGCCCAGCGACAAGGGATGGAAAATAAAGGACTCGCTCTGCTTATGGACAGCAGAGAAGTAGTTGCCTCCCTCCCTGTCTAGAAAGGAGGGAGAAAAACCTTTGGTCCTTGGAGATGGGATGGAAAGGACTGTGTGTTCTTACCTTGACCTTTGGGAATATAAACCAAATATCTCTAGGAGTCAGAGAGTCCTGTGTGTCTGGGCTTTTATGGCCTAGAGATATGTCCAAGGTCTGGGCCCCATCACTTTGGACATGTAAACACTTAGGAAGACAGTACTCCAGTTTTCCTGGCACCTGAGGGTAAACCATGTGTGTGTGTGTGTGTGTGTGAGTGTGAGTGTGTGTGTGTGCGTGTGTGTGTGTAACCATCACTGCTCCTGGAATTTCTCCTCCATAGCCCTACCTACAGTAAAGTCCCAGCCATGCAGAAAGGAATTATGTTTGTTTCGTTCCTCTCAACTTTGAACACAGGCATGTTCAACCTGCAGCCTAGGATGGCTTTAAATGTGGCCCAACACGAATTCTCAAAACATTATGAGATGTTTTTTTTATGACTTTTTTTTTTAGCTCATTAGCATTAATTAGCATTAATTTATTTTATGTGTGGCCTAAGACAATTCTTCTTCCAATGTGGACCAGGGAGACCATAAGATTGGATACCACCTGTTTTAACACCTTCTCCAAAATGTTCATAGGAATAACTGGCATGAGCATATATATTAAATGTAGAAAACAGAATAGTGTCAATAGGTCACTGCTTGCTTCTTGCATGCCAGCACAACCCCAGGGTTTTACACACATTGTCTTAGTTAATCCTCAGAACAACTGCAGGACGTGGGCACTACTATTATCTCTATTTTACAGAGGAGAAAATGGAACTGGATTTAGATCCAGGCAGCCTAATTCCTGCCCCTGGACTTGTTAGCATTCTGTTCCACCACCTCCCATTGCTAATATTTGACAGCGATCATTCCTTTCATTTTTCCAGTTTTTAATTAAAATGGAATCAGATTATCATTTGACACTTAGCACATGGGACCTTCTTTGCTGGATTTTGTTTGTAGTGTTCCTGACCCACCACTATGGGACATGTGATTTCACAGGTACCCAACGTTCTCTGAGATCCCAGATTCTAAACCCAAAAGCCTCAGGAACATCAGGCTATATAGGATTAAGACTAGAAAAAAGGCCACAGAGAGAATGTTCTCTGGGCTAGGAAGGAGGGAGCATTAGTGGGTTTTAGGGACAAGGTTCTGTGAACACCAGTGTATTAGCCCTTGGCTGAGAAAAGCACTTAATACCATGGAATATCTCAAGGATGGAAAAAATGACGGAATGATATAACTTTTAAAAGTGGGCCCCAGTCTAAATGAACAGAGGCTTCCTGTCCTTCAGTTCAGTTCAATAAACTGATGGAACAGCTCCTAAAAGACGAAAGGAAAAAGATTTGATCTCTACTCCAGGAATCCTCCAGTCTAGTGTGAAGACAGCTATAGAAGCTGAGAACTTCAAAACTGTAAAATCCAGGTACTGCCATGAAAAAGCCATGGGACTCCTGAAGACACGCAGGAGTCCCCTGGGAAGGCTCTTAGAAGCCAAGATGAGTCAAAAAGGGTGAACACAAGATGCTGAGATAACAGGTTGAGCGCTTGCCTTGCAACCATGAGGTCCAGGGACTGAGTCCCAGCCCTGGCCTGTGCAAACCCCATATGCTGAACTGTGGTGCAACTGGTAACCGCGGAGATGGCAGCAAAGGCTCATGCCTCCCCTGCAGGAGGCCCCAGTTTGGTTCCCGCCTCTGGCAGCCCCACATCCACCTGTGTGGAATAAAACCATGTCACACCTAATGATGTAGAACTATGGAGACTGCTCTGGGCCCACATGCCTCCTCTCTCTCTCTCTCTCATCTCTCAAACAATAAAACATAAATCTAAAAAAAAAACCAAAACGGTGACCAGGGGTTGAAGGGTGATAAAGGCAGGAAGGGTGTTCCAGGCGGAGGTAAAAGCATGGACAAAGGTTCCGAGAATGGAGAGGTGAATGAAATAATATCATTAACGTTTGTTTTTCATGGGAAATATCAAAATAGAAATTCCATAGATATAGATGAGAATAGTTTGCCTTAACACACGTGGCATCTACTAACCATGAGCCATTTTTAATCAATTCTAAATTACATCAAAAAGAAAAAAAGTGTTATTGAAACATACAATAGCCATTTTAAGTACTGTACAAATTATCTATAGAACATAGACTTCAAGAGTTAGCATAAATATTTATAACTGATATGAAACAAAAAATGCTAGAGATGCCTGGTGTCAATTTTTATAATAATAAAATGGAAAGAAAAAAATCAGAAGGACCACAAAAATAACCTATATCACATCAACAAAACAATCTAAAATGTAAAGCTCATTTGTGTGTGTGTGTGAATATTAACAAGACAACTGCTTCTAAGCCAAGGAGGGAGGCACCCCTTACACTTCTTAAACACTAACAATTTTCGAAATGTGTTCACTCTCATTATCCCTTCTGATCATCACAAACATCCCTTTTGGAAAGTAGGACTTGGTTTCTCAATTTCTCAGAGGATGTAGAGAAATAAAATCCTTCCCCCTCAGCAAACAGGGGCCACACTAGGGGTCTCCTGGAGCCGTTCTCCCAATCTCAACTCACTGACTGCACACATTTATCCCCCAGGAAAAGAAATGAAAAGAGGGCATACAATTATGAAAATAAATTTAAAATGTTTACTCTTCACATCCAACTTATGGGAATCATAAAAATAAGCTAAACCAAGGGTAGCAATCTGGGGACTTAACATATGCACTGTATGTCTTTCATTTCACAGCTACAATCTTGCTCCTGTTTGTAAAATGACCCGCACCTGTACTGGAAAACAGGAGTGACAAGAAAGGGGGAGTGGGGACAAGGTGAAGAAGGGGCAGAGGATGCCTGCATGATGGGAGGGCCAAGACCCGTTTCCGTGCTGGGCTGTCCCACTGACTCTGTCACCCCTTCTGTGACATGGTGGTTCTGGCTCCCTGGCTCTCCCCTTTAGAGGACACACTCCTGGAGGAGACTTGGCCAAAAGAATCAAAGCCGAGGCTCAGCGTCTCTCTTTTGGATCGTTGCTTGTCCACATACATCCAATTTTTCTACACTTCAGCTTGAAGAGGAGAAAAAGACCAATTTAGTTTATCATCAGTCATTTTGGAAGCAAACTCAAATACTCCCCAGAAGTTTCTTGATAATTACTAAAAGAGAAAATTGCAAAAGTAAAATGTAAACTGTCTTTACAAAAATGGCTACGTGTAATAAAGAGAAAAGGCATTAGGATAAATACAGCATTTTACAATCTCACTTTTGACAGAATATAAAATAGATCTACCGTGGGCCTCCAGTTATCTGAATGAATTATCTACTCTGGCTGGAAAACTCTCCTTGGGATATCAGGTTTGCCCTAGAACATTAATAAATTCTGGGAGGATGGGGCCTCACAGCCAAATGACTCAGGGGTCTGGGGAGCATCATAATTTATTGGAAACAGCTATGCAAGTGCTGCCACCAGTTAGTCACACTAAAGTGCTCAAAGGTGATCTTGGTTTTAGTTTTGGATTTTGAACAATCTGCCCCAGAAATAAGAGAAGCACGACATTGCACAATTTACAGACCTCATCTAATGTTTTTTCCAAAGTGCTTCCATATTTCCCACCAAACTTTTTCCTGTTTGGGAAAGCTGGGGAGAACCATTCATCCCTACCCTGTACACCTCTTTCCCCTGACAGAGGGGAGCAACATGCAACCCCAAAGAATCAGGGAAGTGCTGAAAGCAAGATGCCAGAAATCCTGTGTGTACAGAACTGGCCAGGAGGGCATCTACCTGGTTTAACCTGCCCCTTTCATAAAATAACTCTCTGAAACAATATACAGCCCAGAACAATTCAGATAGATGTTATCAGAATAATTCAAATGGGTGTTATTGAAGGATTCTGGGAAAAAATAGCAATTTCTCAGGTCAGGATACTTAATATACTCATTCTGAGCAGGTACTGGATAGCTCAGCTCCCTCTTAGCTTTGGGGGTGGCACAAATCTGAGCAAATGGCTGGAACACACTAGGTTTTGCAGATGCCTATGTAGGCCAGTCATTGGATAGACCAAGTCATCTTACTGATATTTACTGGGGGTTTTGCTTCTGTCCGTAAGTGGCAGGAGCAGGAAAATAAAGACAGAACTGACCTGACAGGGCCCTTCAGTGTTCCACCCACAGGACAAGCCTCACACACGGCTGCCCAAAGTGGGTAGGGAGGCAGGTGTGGGTCTTCTGAAGTGCCCCTCCTAAGTCCCGTGGACTATTCCCCAGGAGATCCCTCCCCAGGAGTCAAACTGAGTAGTATCGGCTTAGAGAAGCCTGTCACCCAAAGGTCCTCCATACCTTACCTCCTCCCCATACACTGAGGCGTGCTTGTGTGTGGAGGGGAAGGGGTGGACAGTGACACTCAGGTGAACCCTGGGTGACTTCTAGGAGCCTTCATGAAGAAGTCAGCTGTTGGTTTTCCAGGCCCCAGGGCAAATAAGACTCAAGGGGACCACAGTGTCTCAGAAATGTGACACTTGGTGGCCCCAGCTTTCACGCTGACTTCTTTGTTGTGCTCAGCTGAAGAAAGATACATCTGACTCCAGGGCAAATGAGGAGAGATGGAAGGGATGTCCTGATTTAACAGCACTTATTACAGCAAAAGAAACAATTTTGAAAAGCAGGTTAGCTGCTGGAAGACGACAAGGAACAGAAAAATGGTTTTGCCCTAAATAAGACTCCTTTCCCAGGGAACCTCTTCCTCGTAGGGGCCAGGCTGAACGCCAAGGCACTTCCAGGACCTTCTAAGTGTTTGGCTTCTACAGTTTATATATTTCACGTTTGCCACCCCGGCATGAACCCAGCAGCCGCACAATAACCGCACACTCCAGAAAACCGCTTAAGCTAAGGCAGTCAAGTTTCAGATGCTTAATTTGTTTTAAACATGCCCTATCTTCTTGGAAGTGGCATTTCAGAAAAAGTAAATAAGACACAGTGGTTCTATTTTTGGTCCTTCTTTAAAGGGCTGCATGCAGGTTCCTGCTCTGAATGTCCTCATGCAAGTCACTTCACTTCTCTGAGCCTTGATGTCATATATGTAAAATGGGAATAACAGTGTTTCCTTCCAGAGATTGCTGTCAAATCAAATGACCTAATGTGTGACAGTTGGACCCTGCCCCTCCCTGATCCTTATGCCTGATATTTTGCAGGTCTAATGCATCATGGAAAATGATAAAGAGATGACCAAGGAGTGGCAGTGACAGAGTTACAGGGGGAAAAAAAAGTGCAGGAGTAAAAGTTCCACCACTGGCCTTGACCTCTATGCCTGAGAAATAAGCAGGCATTTTATTCTTCATCACAGACACCAGTGAGTACAGTGCATTTATTCTGTTCATCTGGGAGGAAGTCAGATGCCAGAATCTATATACAGGAAGAGAGTGGGTCCCTAGAAGTGAGAATGGACGGTCTGTGTCCAGCCTTGGGCCTGTTTCTCCCTGTCCCCGTTGCCCCAGGCCTCTGACATCCTTATCTTATCACACTCTTGTTGGAGCAGATGGAGCAGCACGCAGAGAGATAAGATACCCTGGGCGAAGCTGGCTGTTCAGGCTGCAGTGTTCCACCTCAGGACTTCTGGGTGGTGAGTGCCCAACTGAGGCTGGAGAAAGTCTCATTCTCACAGACCAGCTGGATTTCAGCCTCAGAGGCAACATCCTCAGGTGCCAGCAGAGAAAAAGGAAGCACTGATCCTCTCAGACGGGCTCAGAGGGATCTGCGAACGGGCAAAGGCCCCTTGGCTTTCTGAACCTCCAATTCCCATCTGGAAAATATGAGCAAGGCAAGTTGTACCCAGGTGGTCACTGAGGTCCTGTCCTGGTCATTTAGGCCGCCACAACAATTATCATAGCTTGAGTGGCTTAAACAACACCATTCTGGAGGCTGACTGGAGTGCCAGCACGGCCTGGCTCTGGTGAGGGCCCGCTTACTGGCTGCATGTGGGGGTCTTCTCACGGTGTCCTCACACATTGAAAAGAGGGCAAGCTAGCTGCCTGGCCTCTTCTAAAGGGCATTTGATCCCAGCCTTGAGGACTCTACCCTCATGAGCTGATCACCGCTCAAAGGCCCTGCTCAAATACTATCACATTGGGATTAGGGTTTCAACGTAAGAATTTGGGAGTGTGGGACATATTCAGTCCATTGTAGATCCTTTCCTTTCATTTCAAGACCAACTTATTAACCAGAATGTGCGTGTGTGAGCGTGCAAGCACACATGCACAATCCAAAGACTAAACTCCAGATTCCAGTGGAAATCTGGTGACCCTTGTTCTTTAGAGGATTTTGACCCAGTAGGGAAGTAGGATCCTCCCAGGGTGATCAGAACTGGGCTTCAAATCTGCAGACCAACCCTCCTTAGTGGAAAAAAGGTCACAAAAAATAGCATATGTAACATTTATCATGGCAAAAGGCCTCACACATCCCATAATACCTCACAATCATGAGACTACACACAGTCTATTCAATTTGACTAGAATTTTCAGACACAAAAGGTTATCAGGCTACTTTGTTCTTATAAATGGCAAAAGGTTTTGAAAGCAAATTATGCAACCCCAAGGCACTGCCAGGACCTTCTAAGTGCTTGGCTTCTATAGTTTAAATATTTTACTTTTTCCCATGATGTTAGCTTTCAAGAGAACATTGGGGTAAACTGTGTTTTTGCTTGCTAGCATGTACCTTGTGAAAATAACCGAGAACTTCATTCAAAAAGAAATCATCTTGAGGCTAGCATGTACCTCAATGGGGAGGAGTTCGAGTGATGAACTGGTCACAGCTGTGAGCAGTAAGGACCATACTATGACTGTATTTTTATGGATCTCTTCAATAGTCTCTCCCCTCGACGTTCACCCTTCAGTATTAATACCACCCTCATATAGATGAAAGGACTGAGTTTTGCACATATGTAACTTATCAAGGTCACTTGGCCACAGTGACCATGTGAGGAAGTCAATGCTTTCAGCTGTGATCATAAGCCATCTTTGTGAAACCATTTAAAAAGGCTGCTGACCCATAGGGCAATGACCACTCACATGCTGTGATTTAAAGTCATGTCACACCCGAGAAAAAGGAAGAGTGTTTTATAGGTCTCTCACATCAGCAGGTTGTATTCTATATGAGAGCTGTAAACCTCGAGCTGTTAGACACACTGACACAGCCTCACAGAAGTTCAGTCCGATGACACCACCCCAAGCAGCACAAACTGGGGGGTGAGACTCTGCTGCTTAATAACTTGCTACCATGACTCTGGAACCATTCCTGGACACATGCCAAGACAGAAACGGGCCATCTTGTATAGAGAGGTCAGACAGCTGACCACTTCGAATAGCTAAGTCACACAAACACAGCACAACTTCACAGAGACTAGGAACACAAAAGGTTGTTTTTTGTTGATTTTTGTTTAAACTTAAACATGATAGTATCTCCTTCATGAGGAACTGCCACTATTCCCCAGGTCTTGGGCAGAAAGGGGCCAATCCAGGTCTCTGAAGCTGGTGAGCAGCAACTTTCTCGGTGTGTGTTTAGAGAATGCCACCAGTCCAGGCACAGGAGATAAAAGAGAGAAGTTGGAAGAGTGACAGGCTACTCCTACCATGTAATGCTCTACATTCGGAACAGCACAAGTGCCAGTAAAGGGGCACAAATGAGCCTGCCACCACCCTGCCCAGGCATGTAACATGGATGGGGGCATGGCACCCTGGAGCTGTGCAGTTGCGGAGGGCACACGTAGCCAGAAGCACCTCCAAGGTCACTCCCAGGGGACAGTGACTGACTGAGGAACTGCCCTCAGTGGAAGGCAGATGCACGCTGTTCACTGTGAAGGAAGTGGGTGCTGTCGGGTCTCCCTAGACACTGTTAGGTGGATCACATTTATTGTTTGGCAATCAGGGACCAGTATAGGTTCCTCTCATTCCTTCCACATAATGCCTGGAAGGCCTATGTGCCTGCCCAGCATGAGTGTTGGGGGTACGGGGCTGGGGGCTCACACACCCAGCCTAAGCCCAGGCCTGGTCATGAGCGTGACATATACACATGTTGACCAGGGTGATGATTCTGGTGGCTGTGTCCGAGACTGAGCTGTTAGAGAGCAGAACCCTGCCAGGAAGCATCTCATTGCTCACTAGAGAGTAGGCACAGAACTCCGGGCTCTGGGAGCTCAGAGTCAGCTTGCTGAGGGTGAATGATAACAAGGAAGACAGAACCTGAGGTAGCGGCCAAGACAGGGATGAGATGTGTAATGCAGGGGAGGTGTCTGTTTTTCTCAAGGCCTCCTTTAACCCCAAATTGAGGGACCTGGTGCTTTCTCTGGACACAATCACCAAAAGTAGGGCCTGCTCTGACCAAACAAACGTAAACACAACAGTCAGAGGTTGGAGGTTTTCTTCATGTGCTGCCACCCCTGTGGAAAACTGGTCTCTCACATCAGTGTGGAAAACTGGTCTCACATCAGTGTGGGAGTGAGTTGTGGATTCCAGAACAGGGAGTGTGACAGGTGCTACCATGACCCTGCGACCAGGAGGAGTGAGGCTACCTCACCACTCTCTGAGTAGGGAGCTGCGATACAGAGGCTGAGAGTGGGAACATTGTGGGAGAAGTCCCACAAGCAGCTTAAAAGAGGCGTGCTCTCCTCAATGAAATCAGCCTGTTCTGAAACAGAAATCCAAGAGGTTATTCCCAGCCAAGTGTTCTGTACGATTGGACAAAGAAGTGACTTCTCCCATAGGACAGCTCATAAAACCTTACTGGATAGCCATGCAAATTTGCAGAGTGAATTCCTCTCCCTGACCATCTTGGTAAGGGGAAGGGAAGAGATAGCATAAAAATAAGACCCTCCCTGACCATGTAGGAAGCCGTAGAGAGGTCAAGAGTGACCTCCTTTGGGTCTTCAGATGAACTGCCATTCCACAGCCACCGAGCAATCATTCTTGGTCACAATTCCACACAACGCGTCTGCCTTCACCCCCACCACATATACACACATCTCCACTGTGGTTTTCAAGTTTCCCTCACAGATTTATTATTATAGATTGAGATCTCCAGGGAAACAGGCATCTTGTGCAGAGACTAAGGATGTGCAAGTGAAAGTGCTGATGTGGCAAATATGTGACACCTCTGATCAAGACAGGAGCATGATGGGTTCCTTCCTGTCCTCATCCCAACCCACCTCCCCAAGAAAATCTCCAGAACAAGGCAATGTCTACCCCTCCCTCGCCCCGTCACCAGGCCAGCTGAGGGCTCACTGTGGTGGGTACACCCATCATGCTATTTACTTTCAATGGGCCTTCCCCTTGCAAAATGAACAGTGGAAAATTGAAGCCATTCTGTTTTGAAACTGAGAAAATGCTGGATTTTTCAATCTAACCCTAAAGACAAAGATCTGAGTCCCTCTGGGCTATTAGTGAAACTACCTGCAAAAGGACTGACTGTAGGCCCACAAAGAGGACCAATTAGACACCAGACTTGAAATGGAATGATCCTGTTCTTGAGAACTTCCTTTAAACTTTAGATTTTCTTCTCTGAATTGAGAAAAAAACGTTCCTGTTCACATACCCACATATAGGCATTTGTAAAACTGTATTAAAAATATAGTTTTGGGGGAAGCTGGGATGGCTCAGCAGGTTAAGTGCTCTCTTTGCAGCCCTGGGGACCAAGGATTGAATCCCAGGCCTGGCTTATGCAGACCCAAATGCTGAACTGGGGTGTGCCCCAGTTCAGTTCTTGCCAGGGCCTATGCTGGAGGCTCCGGGCCCAGTTCCTGCCCTGCACAGCCCTGCGCCCACCTGTAGAGTGAAATTACATGGAAAACTAATGCTGTCAACTATGGACACTGCTCTGGGCCCTCCCCCTTCTCTCTGTCTCTGTCTGTCTCTCTCTCTGTCAAAAAACAATTAAAAAATACAATTTTTTAATTTCTTATTGGTCTTAAAAGTGTCCTCTGTGGTCTGTCATGTTATCGCATGCAGTTTAATGACTGATAGTTCTATGCATGCCAGGATATTTGGAACACTTTGTGCACACATGAAAGCCAAAAAACGATGTTTTATTGTGTCCCTCATGATATCCCCAGGAAGCTTACTGATAATGTCTTGTTTTGAAGGTATTTTATTTCTTGAGTAGTCCTATTTCCTCCAAGAAGCTTTTTTTCTTTTGTCCTTTGGTTTTTCTCTTTCACATGGGGGGACAGTGCGTGACTAGTGTCCCTGCATCATGCATTAATACTTAGGAGTGGGGAAACAGAAGGATAATCTGGAGGTCCAGGTGCGTGAGTCGTGCTTTTCAAGTGTGCACGCCCTTGAAGGGTGATTAACATTTCTCAGGATTTTCATCCATCCCATTTGCTTTCCTGTCTTCGCTAGCAGAACTAGGAAATCCAAATACACAAACTCGTATTTCAGCTACACATCATGCAATGCACAAAGTCTTTGCATAAGTGACTCCTGTATATTCAGAGAATGGATGTTGGTCAGGGTGTAAACTTCATGGGTCCCAGAAGCCACAAAGCTTCTCAGAAATGCTGGGGGCAGCCTGCCGTCCAACTACATTGAGAAGGGTCTGGAAGACCATCCCCTCAGAATTTTCTTGAACACAGATCACTGGAGGGGTGTGTCTCCTAACACCACTTGCAGAAGTCTTTCAAAATTACTGCAAGATTGATCGAGGCTACTTCGTTTTCACAGAGAGGATCAATTTCAAATATCCCCTTTTACATCCTCACAAATCACCAAAACAGTCTAAAAATGATTACAGGGACTACCATGTACCATTAAAATTATGTTGACCTGTGATGTTTAATGACATGGGGAAATGCTTATATTATGGTCAGGTTAAAGCAAACCACTAGAATAGAAAACTACCAACAGTATTACCTCAAGCATGTGAAAGGCACAGAAAAATGGAAAAGACTGATAATACGTAGTGTTGGTGAAGATGCGGAGACAAGGCACCCTCACATGTGGGTGGTAAGAGGCATGGAAGCTATGTTAGCCATCAATTTGAGAACATCTATCAATACTGCAAATGGATATGCTTCCTTACCCAGCAACCCCTCCTAGCAATCCCTGGTTGAGAAAAATTTGAAATGTACCCAAAAATATACAGATAAGGAAGGTAATACAAACATTGTAATAGAAAAGAAGTGGAAATAAAGCACAAGAAATGTTTCACACTGGGGAAGGGGTTAAATAAGTTATGTGTCAGAGGTACTTTTGAATATTACCATGTAACTTTTTTAAACTGATGGAGATAAGAAACAACCTCCCCTCAAAATCTCATGCCATTAAAAAAAGTCACTAAATAACATGTACAGAATGACTTCAGTTGGTTAAAAAAAGTGTATATTTATGGGTCTCTGTATGTAAAAGCACCCCCAAAAAAGTGAGAAGCAGAATACTTCCCCACAGTTAACAACAGTATCTATCTCCTAAGAATGGTGGAGTGCTGTGGGGTTCATCCATCAGGATGCCTTTGGCTACAGCTAACAGAAAACCTAACTTGACCTGCTTTAAGTGGCCAGAAAGGTTTCAGGATGTCACAAATGTTCCAAAGCCAAGACTTCTCCTTGGGTGATTCAGAAGGTCAAGGGCACTGTGGAGGCCCCATTCTTTGCCTCTACATTCTTTGGCAAGTCAGCTGGGACCTGGTCCTTCCTGCCCTGGTGTCCCACTCACAGGCACGGTATGTTCAAGGGGCTGCTTGGGTCCCTTACCTCATGTCAAAGGCCAGGGAAGCTGCCCAGGAACCCACCCTCATGTTTTATTGGCCAGGGCAAGGTCCACATGCTCACCTGAGCCAATCACTGGCCAGGGCAGCAGGCCCATTAGGGTTGCTTAGCCAATTAGGACTTACTGAGTCATGGAGGAGGGGAGACTCGAGCAAAATCAGGTTTCTGCCAGGCAGCCAAAGGCAGGTCATAAAAGCTGAAGCAGATCTTTTTATATTATTATTAGAAATAGTTCTGAATTATTTGAAATTCTTATGAGTATATTAAATTGTAAAAATATAACAAAAACATTTGACTAAATAGAAATAGGACTGAGGGGAAACTTGAGATTGTGGGTAATCTTCATTTTCTTCATTCATTTCTATATTTTCCAAAAATTAACTTTTATAACAGAAATACTTTTGTAACAGAAAAGTAATTTAAAAAACGTTCTCCAGCATCAATATTCTGACTTTCAAAGGGCACAAATATTCCTTCTGAAATTGTACAGTACCATTTTTGGTTCAGCAGAGGCTGGTAGAACCACATTGCTCAGCTGTGCGACCTGCCTTTCTTTCACTGGGCTCATGGCCACTGGAAGCCAGAATGATTTTCAGTGACTGGGGACATAATCCTCCAAGGCCTTCAGTAAAGCAACAAAGGCCACAGAGCTGAGTCCCTGGGTCTCACCTCCCACCCTCTGGACCCGCCACTGCTCTGAGCTCCATTCTGGGGGCTGCATGCTCACCGCCCCCTTTCCCTGCCTTGTTACCCTACCCCCCAGGCCTGCACTGGCTGTACTCACTGTTCTACTCCCTCTCACCCTGACCCCCACCCCCACCCAACTGCCATGGTCGTTCCCCTATAACTTGGCTTTCAAGGTTTATTTAGGGGAAGAGGAGGGCATGAAGCAGGAGTGGCAGTAGAGGGATCTCTTTTGTAAATAAGAAATGAATTCTCTCTCTCTCTCTCTCTCTCTCTCTCTCTCTATATATATATATATATATATATATATATATATACATACACACACACACACACACATACATACATAATGGGACTCTAAAAATATATTTGGAACTCTAAAATATAAAATATATACAGCTATAGATTATATATATATGAATATATAAAAGTAGAGAATGTTGACTGAAGTATTTTGAGGCCCACCCAGATGAACCCTAAGATCAGGATGAAGAGGAACACCCATTTTCCCCAGATGTCTGCAGGAAGCAATCATCTCAGAGCATGAAGTACAAAATGTCCTCCAAGTGAGTTCTGACATGACCGGCATGTATTTTAGGTAACTCATGCTAAACTGAAATGAACTGATAGAGGGCCTTAATCCATAAAAGTGCCCTCCCAGGGAATGCAGCAATGCCCCTCAGAGAGGAGAGGTGCCTGACCTGCCCTCCACACCAGGTGTTTAGGAGTGCTTGATTGTCACAACCACCCATCACTCTGATCAACAGAACCTACAGGAAAACTCCCAGAACAGCCTCAGGTAAACATGAGGGCTGTCCAGAAAAAAAAATCCAGCCATTGTCAATATAACAAGAATGGTTTACAGGGCTGGATCCTCTCCAGACAGCCCTTGCATACAGCCAGAAGCAGTAACTGGGGCCAGTGCAGTAGGGGAAGAGTGGACATGTGCATGCTCCTGACGAGAATTCAGCTTTATCTCTGACATCCTTCTACAGCTGTCCGCCCACCAGCCCTAGCCCGGTTCTCCCCTGCTCGCCTTGGGTTTGTCGCTTAACCAAAATGAATCTCTAATTGGTGAACTACACAGAAAAATATTTTAGGAACCTCTTCTTTCTCCTTGCCTACCAGCCTTCTCACTCCTACCAACAGTGATAAAAGTAGTTACTTTTGTGATGCCTAACACGTGTCCTTGACTGGTAATCCTACAAACACCACCAGGTAAGCATTATTCTTATTTACTTATTTATTTATCTATTTATCACCTATCTATCCATTTATTTTGAGGCTCAGAGAGGCTACCCCAGGTCAGTCTGATTTCAGTATCTGCATTTTATTTCCTGTGCAGTCATGAAGTTTCCCATTCAAAGAAGACTAGAGGTCATGGTTAACAATGTGGGGGTCTGAGCAGAAAATCCCCCCCCCCCCCCACAACCAACCTGTGGAGTGGCATCTCCTTCTCTTCCTCATCTGTCAGCAACTTGAGTGCAGGGTGGTCTTTATTTTTCTATTACCCGAGTCTACTACATAGTAGATGCTCAGAAAGCACACTATGTGTTGAATTAAGTGTATTCTGGAATCTTGCTAGTGTGTACAAGCATCAGAGACCCCTGAGAGCTTGTCAGAAATGCAGACTCTGGGCTCCCAATCCAGATCTGCTGAGTCAGCACCTGCATTTCACCAGGTCCCTGGGCATCAAGGCACTGTACAGCTTGAGACACGATGGTCGGCACCCTCACCCTCTCTAATACACAGTGTAGAAGATACAAGTGGTCCCCAATCTCAAAGAATTCAGGTGGTAAACCATAGTGACTTAGCTAAAGACGGCATTAGAAAAATTCCCCCTTTAAACATATGTTCACATTTATAAGTGTGTCTAGTGCTCTAAGGTACTATAATCATCGCCAGGTTTAAACTAGAATTAATCATAGTTAAGTACCCATTAGCATTTAGAAATCTCTAACCTTTGGATAACTCTCATCGACAATTCAGCAGCTCATTGCCTACATCTATTTACTAAGCATCTACTATGACAAGGTCTCAAGGGTGAGATGCTGTGGGGAATATAAAGGTGACAGCCCCTGACCTCCCATCTTTGCTACAAGTAGAATGAAGATCGGGAACATGCATGTTTTTGTAAGCAAAGAATACATCAAGTATCATTTCCACTATTTAAATGTAAAACTCAATTAGATGCTTTTGTGATGTAGCCAATTAAACTGATGAGATAAAGTAGCCAAGAATACTGAGTCACTGGGCTATTTTCAACACCTCCCAATCTGACCTCTCTTGGGAAAGAGAGGTCTCTGTGTGCTTGGGACCAGCATGGGGCAATCACTGTCCGGAACACAATGGAAAAACTGACTTTTCATGTAAAGAACAAAATACATACTTGTTTTAAAAATTAAGAAAAAGGACTTAGCTCTTTGGATTCAAAAGTAAGACTTAAAAAAAAATAACATATACAGATGCCAGGACAAGTCTCAAGGTCGGGTGGCCAAATCTCGGCCCCAGCCCATGGAGACCTACATGATGAACTGTGACATAACTGTAACTGTGAGGATGGCGGTGAAGGTTCTCGCCCCCTACGCAGGAGGCCCCCAGTTTGGTTCCACCCCCAGTAGCCCCACACCCACCCGTGTGGAATAAAACTGTGTCAAAAAAATGAAACAAAACAAAACAAAAAACAACTAATGCTGTGCAACTGTGGAGACTGCTCTGGGCCCTCCCCTCTTTCTCTCTCACCTTCTCTCAAACAATAAAATAAATCTTTAAAAAATTAACATATAGGGATGGTAATATAAAATATATAATGCATGCATTATAATTGTAACTTGAAAAACACATTAATTTTGAATTCGTAACCTAAAACAAGTAGCAGTATTAAAAAGCCAGCTATAAAGATTACTAAGAGTTAAAAAAGATGGTGATGGAAAGAGAACTGACTCTGGGCAGTGAGCACATAATGCAATGCATAGATGATGGAATGTAGAATTGTACACCTGGAACCGATGTAATTTTTACCAACCAATGTCACCCCAATCAATTTAACAAAAATATTGTTAAAAAACAAACAAACAAACAAACAAACAAACAAAAAACAAGAGAGATGAATTCAACTTCAGAACAACACACATCAGATGATATGGGTCATTTTATACCATTGTCTTAGTTTTTATCATTTTCATTATTAAATAACCATGAACTAACACAAACAAACAAACAAACAAAAAACCTGTCCAAATGCTTAAAAGAACCAAATGAGCTTAAAAACAATTGTTACTTTCTACATAAAGATGAATTCTTTCATCACCATCTGAACTGTATCCTATCAGGAAATTTTTTTATCAACACTAATTAGTAAAGCCTCACTTGGTTGTTTTCTTGGCTTGTTTAACTCTTTGAGGGGTAACATTTTATTAATAACATATTTCCTCCAGAATGTATTCCCTTCTTTCGCCTCCACAGCGTCACTCTGGGGAGTAGTGAGAATAAAATCAATTCTACATTTGTGAACAGTGGGGCAGGTCAGCATATAAACAGAGGTATCCATTTTCAAAAAGAAAATGGCTAAAAGCAGCACATTCACAAATCTTCTAAGCCACACTCCGCATCTCTCTGTGAGATGGAAGACAATTATTGCATGCCTTTATGTTGCACACTTTATTTTTAACTAAATCTTTAAGTAGGCTGCTGAGACATACCAACACTTCTATGGGTCCTGGTTTAGCTGTGCAATGAAGCACTGATTTTCTTTTCTTTCTTTTAATTTTTTTGCTTTTGCAAAATAGTGATCCAAGTCATAACTCTCTTAAAACATTATATTTATTTGAGGGTTATTTTAAAATGCATTTTGGTGTTATCTGGGGGCAAACTTTTCCTGTAAGGAAATCTTAGTGGCAAATATAGACCTAGCACTTGCCCTTGAATGTTGAACTGATGCCGTCCAAGGAGGGAGGGCAGCTTATTTTCAATGCAAGCCAGAATTAATTGGTCAAGGACTAAGTTAGGGTGAGACAGAGGTGTGGACAGCTGAACTTTGCCAGGAATTGCTTTAGAGCTAATTATCTGGGAAGTCCAAAAGGGGGGGGGGGAGAGAAACCCCTCCTACTAAGAATAAGAAGGCTGGAGTTCTAAATGATCAAGAATGACCAGTTCATCTCTAAGTTAATTTGAGATCTACAGGTTGAGATCTTTACAGGTTGACCTGTAAAGAAACAGGCCAACCAATTTAATGAATTTGGGGCCAGATACCAAAGCTGCAGCGATTAAAAACGAAACTCGCAGAACTCTCCCCTCTGGGACCCCTCTAACACCTGTTGAACTCCAAGGCCTTTAACTTGGGAACTAAGAGCCTCATGGGAGTTTTTCGACTTTCTGGAACTGTGTGTGTATTTGTAAGATTTCCATCTTGCTTAATCAACAACACTGGTTACTAATTATTTATGAATCACAGGGCTGAACACAAACTTTCTTACCTTGAGCTGTTGAGGAGTGGCAGGCAGGGGAGCAGGGTTGGTTTTTTAATTTAGCTCCTTGGTACCTGCCCCTACCCCTGGTTAGCGACCCTGCGCCGCTCTTTAGAAAGGTCAAAGGTGCGCCTCCCTCCTCGCCCAGCGAGGGGGCACACCTCCCAACCGAATGACACGCTGGCATCCAACCTGGGGAGCTCTGGGTGACAAGGAGAGGCAAGGAGCCAAGCTAAGCACCCTCTAAGCGTCCAGGGGACAGATTCGGTACCCAATCCGGCCCAGAACTAATTCGGACCCAGGGACTCCGAGAGACTGGAGGCCCAGGGCTTCGCACATCCAACTCTACGGGGCTCCGCACGCTTCAGCGGGGAGCGTGATGGGGCCCAGGGAGGCCAATGGGTCAGGCTGCTGCCCGACACACAGCCTCCAGCCACCCCGACAGTATCCCTTGAGCACCCCGAAATCCTTAGGTTCGGGTGCCTCGTCCCCTGCAGCCTACGGCGACAAGCACACGGAGCTCACCAGCCCAGCTGCTGCTGCAGTCCTGCAGGGCTGGATGTCGGGCGGCGGGACCCGGTGGGGGGAGCCACCTCCGTGCCGCCCTCGACCCCGCTCTGAGCGCCGCTCCCAACCCCGCGCGACCACCGCTCCGGCGAGCAGGTGACGGAGTCCCGCGACCCCGCGTGCACGTCCTCCCGCCTCGGGCCCTCGGCGTCCTGTGCGCAGCCCCTTACCTCGGAGCGGGCCGGGGCGGCCCCGCGGGGCCGGGCGCGGACTGGGCTAGGGAGACGCGCCTCCCGCCGCCGCGGCCGCTGGAAGCAGAGGCGGGCGCGGGAGCGGGCGCGGCGAGCTCCGCCCGGGCGGCGGCGGGAGGCGCTGCTCTCGCTGCCGCCGCCGCCGGGACGCGGGTCTCCGAGCTTCGCGGCCTTCGATCTCCGGCCGCGGCCGCGCTGGTCCCTCGGCTCCTGCGGGAGGCCGGGTGCTCGCGCGGCAAACTCTTCCGCACGCAGAGCGGGCTGAGAAACGCCGCCGCCTCTTCCTCCTCCCCCGCCCGCCCCCTCCCCCTCCTTCTTCCCTCCGCTCCCGCAGCCGCCAGCCGGGTCTCTCCTGGCCGCACGCCGGGCCCGGGGCGCGCGACCCAGCCTGGGACTCAGACCCTGCGAGCCGATGGGCCGACGGACCCCGGACCACAGCTTTCCCGGGCGGCGCAGACCCCGCGCGCCCCGAGGCCTCGCCGCCTCCGCTGGGCTGCCCGGGACGCGCGGTTGGGTCCGACCAGGGGGAGGGGGAGGGGTGTGTGTGCTTCGGGGTGAACTTGGCTGAGAGGGGCCGTGAGAGGATGCGGGGCAGAGGTCTAGTTCAGGTTCTCACTGGGGGTAGCAAGGAATCTTCCTTCTCTGCCTAATGCAGACCCTCACTGTTCCCGCAGCCACCCTGAGGTCCCGTGTGTTGGGCAAGGCCAGCACGCGACTGTCGCCCCTCCACTCTGGGCAGGTCTGCGCAGGGCCAGACCCAGGTCACGGGGCGCGTTTCTGCATTGACCACTTCGATTTCTCAAGGCACGGCGGCGGCTGGAAGGGGCAGGTGGGGTGTCGGGTCCGGGCGTACTCCGGCAAGCACCGTTCGGGGAGGATCGCAGCGGCTACTGGGGAGGAATAATCGGTGTTTTTCTTCCAAGGCGAACACAGTCCGAAAAATGGGTCAAGGATGGAAAGGACCCGGCCAAGTGCCCCCTCCCCGGGAGAGGCACGTGGGGTAGGGGGCGGTGGCCGGGAGGGCACTGGAACTCCATCCTGCTTCTCCCTCCCCTCCCCCGCTGCCCTCCTCTCCTTTTGCACCAGTGCAGGAAATGTTCCACTGACCTACATATTTTTCCAAACATACGTGACCTTCTTTTTTTTTTTTTTTCCCCTCTGTGGGAGGAGACAGACGAGAATCCAAGAAGAGGAGAAGCTGGAGCGATGAGACGCGCACGAGAAAACAGGGAGGCTTTCGCCAAGGCTCCTGCAAACACCGAACACAGACAAATGCAGAGAAATAATCCCATGAGCCCGGAACTGCTGTTTGATACGCTGCGGGGCTCTCGGAGACAACGTGGATGAAAATGGGGAGATTCCGCGTCCCGCCCAGCTCCGAGACTGTGGCAGGGTTCGCTTAGACTCTCCAACTGCCTCCTCCACCTCTGACAACGGCATTCACTGGGTGGAGGTTCATGGGGGAAAGCCTAAAGGAGAGGAGAGGTCCTTTACCTTGACATCTCATAGGTACAGTGCTTGGCTCAGCGCTCTCTGCCCAGCAGCCCTTTGGGGTGTTTCTGTGTCCCATGCACGTTCTTGCAAGGAACCCTGG
>PVKE010012758.1:0-37709 GCA_004027555.1 Craseonycteris thonglongyai
TATTTTGTTGTTATGGTTGAGTAATATCCCATTGTACATACAAGGGCTGTCCTGAAAGTATCCAGCCATATAATATGAAAAATAGAGGCATTTATGGCTGGATTTTTTCTGGACAGTTCTCGTATGTACCACCTGATCTTTATCCATTTGTCCATTCAGGGACACCCAGGTTGCCTCCACATCTCGGCCATTATAAACAATGCTGTAATGAACATTTTGGGTTTCTTCAACCAAATAGCCAGAAGTGGGATGACTGGGTTCTATTTTGTCTCTTGTTATAGCCTTTGTTTTGAAGTCTATTCTGTCTGGTATAAGTATTGCTACCCCAGATTTATTTTCCATTTCCATTTTTATGAAATATCTTTTCCCATCCATTTGCTTTCAGTCTATGTGTCTTTCGATCTGAAGTGAGTCTTTCATAGGCAGCATATGTATAAGATTAATTTTCTTATCCATTTAGCTACTCTATGTCTTTAAATTGGAGCATTTAATCCATTTACATTTAATGTAATTGTTGACGTGTGTGTGTGTGTGTGTGTGTGTATGCACGTGTATATATATATGTGCGTGTGCACACACACACACACACACACACACACATATATAATTATAAGGAAGTCCTTCTAAGATTCCTTGTAATTCTGGTGTGGTGTTTATAAACTCCTCTAGTTTTTTTCTTATTTGGGAAGCTCTTTATCTGTTCTTTGATTTAACAAAAAAAATTTTTTTTTTTTTGAACTGAACTGGGGGCCTCACCGCATTCGGGAAGCACACCCCAGTTCAGCATGTGGGTCCGCCTGGACCGGAGCCGGGATTCGATCCTCGGTCCTCGGGGCTTCAAAGTGAGCGCTTAACCCACTGAGCCGTCCCGGCTTTCCCTGTTCTTTGATTTTTTAAATGATAGTTTTGCTGAATAGAATAATCTTTGTTGTAGATACTTGCTTTTTATTGTTTTCAATATTTTGTGGTAATCCCTTCTGGCCTGAAAAGTTTCTATTGTGAAATCAGCTGACAGACGGTCTTATGGGAGCTCCCTTTTTGGTAGCTAACTGCTTTTCTCTTGCTGCTTTTAAGATTCTCTTTGTCTTTAACCTTTGGCATTTTAATGATCATGTGTCTTGGTGTGGGCCTCTTTGGATTCATCTTGTTTGAGACTTTCTGCACTTTCTGTGCTTGAAGATTCATTTCCTTAATCAGGTTAAGGAAGTTTTTCATAATTATTTCTTTAAATAGGTTTTCAGTTTCTTACTTTTTCTCTTCTCCTTCTGGTACCCCTATGATGTGACTGTTGGTATGCTTGATGTTGTTCCAGACTGGGGCCTTTATATCTCCTCATATTTTTGATTTATTTTTTTTTTCTTTTTGTTGTTCTGATTGGGTGCTTTTTGCTACCTTATCTTTTAAATTGCTAATTTGATTCTCTGCTTCATCTAATCTACTGTTGATTCCCTCTAATATACCCTCATTTCAGTTATTGTATTCTTTATTTCTGATTAAAAAAAATGTCTTCTATCTCCATTTTTATGTTTTCTATTTTTTAATCAAAATTTTCCTTGAGGTGATTAAGCATTCTTATAACTGGTGTTTTGAATTCTGTGTCTAGTAGATTGCTTGCCTCTATTTTGTTTAGTTCTTTTTCTGAAGTTTTGTTCTGTTCTTTTACTCGGGGAATGTTTCTTTGTCTCCCCATTGTGGCTGCCTCTCTGTGTTTGTTTCTATGTATTACCCGGTAGGTAGGGCTGTTATGCCTCCTGGTCTTAGTAGAGTGACCTATGTAGTAGGTGTCCTGTGAAACCCAGTGACACAGTCTCCCTGATTATCTGTGCTGGTAGTCCAGCTGTGGCCCTTGTGTGGGTTGTGTTTTCCCTCTTATGGTAACTGAGACTTGATGCTGTTGACACATCAGTGGGAGGGACTGACCCTTAGGCTGATTGGTTGTTGAGAGAATGGGCTGTGACTGCAGTGAATGGGGCTGTGGTGTAAGGGCTGACTCTATGGAGCAGGATTCACTTTAGCAGAGCTCTCGTGCTTGTTCAGTCTGTTCTTTGGGTGTGTTGTTTTTGGAGGCCGCTGGGTGATGCGCTGGCTGAGTCTAAAGCTGTCCACCAGGTATGCCAGCCCTGGAGCCTCCTGGGAGGGGACATACTGTAGGCCCAATCGAGCTGCTGCCTGTGCCCTGCCCAAGGCTGCATGGAAGGAGCCACGAAACAGCAGATGGCCACTGTCTGCACTGGGTTTGGAGGCGTCTTGAGAGGACAAGCCATGCACTAAGGCCCACTGTTGTTAGTGCTGGGCTTAGGGCTTCTTAGCCAGAGATATGAGATATACTGTAGCCAGATGCTGCTTATTTAGGTTTTATGAACCTTGGAGAGATTTTTACAAAAGTCTTCAGCATGAGGCAAGTCAGGCTACTTGTATGGAAAAGCCACTGAATGTGGTGTGGGTGTGCCCAAATGTTGGGTGAGGTGAGGTCTTAGAATCACCAGGGTGGGGCAACTCAGCAGTGTTAGCCAGGTTGATGAAGAATCAGATATGAAGACCACCTGGGTCTGCATGCTGAGAAGGGGAAGGTCTCAACATAAAAACAATGGCATTTGCCAGCTACTCTGACCTGGAGAAAGCTACCCCTCAAACCCTTGCCCGGAAGCCAGATAACTCATTTTCTCCCTGCATGTCCCTGGTGAGTTTCAAACTGCTGCCTTAGAGCTGAAGCTCAGAGAGAGTGAATTTGCCAGTGAGTAAGTCTGTGCATGGACCTTTTAAGAGAAATATCTGGGACTGCAGCTGCCCTCATCTCACTCAACCACAATCTCTGCTGGTTTTCACAGTTAGAAGTTATTAGGACTTCTCTCCCTGGCGCTAGACCCTGGGCTGGGGATTCTCATGTGGGGCTGAGACTTCTTGCTCCTCTGGGGGAGACCTCCACAGCTGAAATATGCCTCCCAATTTTTTTTTTAAAGATTTATTTTTATTGGTTTTTGACAGAGAGAGACAGAGAGTGACAGAGAGAAGGGGGAGTGCAGTCTCCATGGTTGACAGCATTAATTTTCATATAGTTTCATTCCACAGGTGGGCGCTGGGCTGCGCAGTGCATGGACTAGTCCAGGGGCCTCCCGGATAGGTCCTGGTAAGAACTGAAGTGGGGGCACACCCCAGTTTATCATATGGGTCTGCCTGGGCCGGAGCCGGGACTCAATCCTTGGTCTCCAGGGCTGCAAAGTGAGCGCTTAATCCGCTGAGCCATCCCAGCTTCCCCTGCCTCCCAATTTTTAATGGTCACATGTAGGTGTGATATAACACCCACCCTCCATTTTGCATCTCTACCTCTCCTACCACTCTCAACGTGGCTTCTTCTGTATGTTCTTAGTTGTAGGAATTCAGTTCAGCTAAACTTCAGGTGATCCTCAATGATGGTTTTTCTGGAGTTTAGTTGTAATTTTGATGTAGTCATAATAGGATGCAAGCACAGCATTGATCAACTCTACCATCTTGACTGGAAGTCCCAGGATATCCTTATTTTTTGAGGCTGAATAACATTCCATTGTACAAACACACACACACACACACACACACACACACACACACACACACTATCTATCTATCTATCTATCTATCTATCTATCTATCATCTATCAATCATCAGGAATGAATCCCGTTTGGTTGTGGTGTATGATCCTTTTAATGTTCCGGTTTGGTTTGGTTTGCTATTATTTGGTTGAGAATTTTTGCATCTATATTCATCTGGATATTGGCTTGTATATTTCTTGTGTTATCTTTGTGTGGCTTAATTTCAGGTTTATTCTGGTTTCAATAATGAGTTTGGAAATGTAACCTCCTCTTTCATTATTTATTTATTTTGTGTGGAAGAGCTTGAGAAGGATTTCTGTTCTTTAAATGTTTGGTTGAATTTACCAGTGAAGCCATCTGTTCCTTGGCTTTACTTTGTTGGAAGGTTTTTGATTGCTGATTCAATTTCATTGCTTGTTATTGATCTGTTCAGGTTTTCTGTTTATTCATGTTTCAGTTTTGGTAGATTGTATGTATCTAGTATTTTGTGCATTTCTTCTAAGTTATTCACTGTGTCGGCATATAATTATTAATGGTAGTCTTTTAGCATCCTTTGTATTTCTTGTCATCAGTTGTAATGCCTCCTAAACTTTGTGTCAAGTGTTCCCTAATATAATTATAAAAGAAGACCTTACTTCACTGGTAAGATAATGTGTGAATATTTCCCTTAAGTTGGGAGGTGACATGACAAATCAGTGCTTGCTTACTACCAACCATGGGCTACCGGGGGCAATCCCCTCTAACCTTAGTTTTCTCATTTGTAAAAATTAAATTATTTCTAAAATCTCATGTTCAAACACTTGAACTATTAATTTATAAATCCAAGTGGGGGGAAGATTATAGGACAGTATAATTAATAGTTAAGAGTTTAAGGCTTAAAGCCCATCTGCCTGGATTGGAAACCTGGCTCTACAATTACTTGCCTCGCACTTTCAATCAGCTATTGTTGTAAAATGGATTTTCCACAAGCAGACCCTGCGAAGTTTGGTGTGCAAGATACTTAAGGATCAACACATGTGAAAGGAAGTGAGAAAGAAAGCAAGACTGAGGAAAAGGAGAAATCACACTGTGAATCAGGTTTGACAAAGGCTCAGCCAACCTCAAGGGGAACTATAAACATATATGCCTGTGAGAGCTGCCTCATGGTGGGCTCAGGCTTTTACACCTGATTTATTTATCAGGTGATTTATTATTTAATATGGGCTTCCCTGGAAAGAGGTATCTTTGGGTAAGGTGACTCTCTGCAGCTGAAGCAAATCCTGAAGTTGCTGACAACTAGAGGAACAAACCCTTCCTTGAAGAACAACCTTGGTGGTGCATTTTCACAGCTACCAGACATTTTCATGCTGCATTTGCCAAGTGGTGGCTAGAATTTATAATATTTCCCCGACTAATTAAATAGAAAAGTATACCTAAATTGCCTAGAACAGGTGTGTGTGTGTGTATGTATGGGGTGCGGGGGGGGGGAGGGGGCACAGAATATGTTCTTTTTGATATATATTACTGACAGTGATGATGAAGATAATGACAATGCTATATAATTTTTGAGCTGTCAAGAGAGTTAGAATTCATTGAATTCGGTCGTTTTCAAATTTCAGCATGTACCAGAATACCTTGGAGGACTTGTTACAACAGAGGTTACTAGAGTACACTCCTGGGGTTTCTGACTTGGTAGGTCTTGGATGGAGCTTGAGAATTTGTATTTCTGATGTGTTCCTAAGTGATGTTGATGTTGCTGGTGTTGCTATCACACTTTGAGAACCACTGGACTAAACATTTACTTTTTCAATTCAGGGACACACAGGTAATGACTGGCCAATGTCCTATAATTAGGTTGTAGCAGAAGGGAAATTGTATCCAGAATCAATATCCCAGTCTGCTGCTCTTTCCACTGTGGTAGCATCTACAGTTATTGTTTCAGTATTGAAATGCCTTTCTCCTCATAGCTGATATCATCCACTGAGGATAAAAATGCTTTGTTTGTCTTAAGATTTTCCAAATGTGACTAATAGCATGTGTTAACACCTGAATCAGTACATTTGCTTCCTAAATTCCTTCAGGTAATTACTTTTATGGAATAATTCCTGGTGGTACATTTCTGTTTTCAAGCACTCTTGGGGATATCTGAAATAAAAGACAAGTGTTTTTGCTATAAAGTTTAATTAAAAAGTTTAATTAAGAGAAAATACTATATAGCTGATATTGGAGTGCTGTTTCTTTCCCAGTACTGACACATTGGAACCTGCTTGCTTCTGTATTAATTCTCCCAACTTTCACAATCCTCCCAGTGAATGTGACTCTGATCCCTCCTTGCTGCCCCTCTCCACACACACACATACCCAATGCTCACTCTGAATACCTGTCTGAGGGTTCAGTAACTCTCGTTCTCTCTCTGAGGCTCACCCTTGCATGTGACAAGTGCTGGCTCTTGGGAAAAAAACAACTGCATCTGCTAAATTGCTGTCTCTCTCTGTAAACCAACAGTAAACCTCTTATTTGGGTAGGCTGGAATCTTGACTAACTTCTGAGATGTCATGTGGGCTTTGCAACCTGGTACCCCTTTGTCATGATTCTGCATCATGGAACTGGGCTGATTTAGCCAGTAGGAGGGGAACTGGGACATTTCTTGGGGATGCCATCCTGTTTTTGCTTTTAAATTTTCCTGAGTCTGTAAGAGCACTTTTTATTTATTCCCAAAGAGTCACCTTCACTTATTTTAGTCACTTTCCCAATGTCTCTCCAAGGACCTCACACAATAGCATGTCCCTCCCCTGTAGCTTCATTACAAAAAATGGATCTTCCCAGTAAGCATGAAAAAAAAGGAATGAGCATATGTTTTACTATTGCTCAGCTGATTATTTGAAATAAAGCAGGTAGTAATTGAGGAGTCAGAAGCATGATTTTAAAATGTTCTAGAAAGAAGAATGTTAGAGTCCACATAGCCATAATTGATTACCAGCCACTTTGCCTTCAGCAGATTCTTCTGTTTTTTCCCCTTGCCTCACAACATTTACAAGAAGGTGACGATAGGACTGGCTGAGTAATTTGTAAAACTTGTACAACCTGAAAGTCCAGAGCCTGCATTAAAAAGTTATCAAGACTTTAAGACAGTGACAACAGAGCATTAAACCAATTAAGTGCAGGGCACTTCTGAACATGGGACTTTGTGCAACTGCATAGGTCACATGCCAACAAAGCTAGCCCTGGGTAACAGTCATAACCTGTGACCACATGGGCCAGTGGCTTCTGGGTCAAAGACTCAAGGTAAACTTCCTGTTTCTAATTTTGTATGACACCCACCTCATTTTCCTTGACCTTGGTGAACCAGGGGGACTTTGTTCTACTTTGCTCACTATCCTTAAATTGCAGCCTAAAGGGCCTTTAGGGTGGAATATTCATCTGTAACATCATAACTACTCTCCAAATTCACCACTGTCAGGTGGAAATAGAGCTTCAGGAAATAACAGTGAAAGTGACAGCACAGTCTTAAGACATAGATCTGCGCAGACTCATCTACCTGAAGCATGGAAGAGGATTGTTATGTTCACTTTTGAGTTGAGTTCACTTGGGGAGGAAGTGAAGACTAGGATTGAAGAACTGATCATTATAAATGCATCTTATCACTGAGATAGGCCCCTGAGCTGCTGTCCTGTGGCAGCTTGCCATCTGTTCAATCTGAGTCAACACCAACTGAACAGAATTTTTATCCCCCCAAATGAAAGCAATTAATGCATAGGCTTTATATCTTTTTTCTTACAAAGCACTTTGACAACATCCAACGTTAAGGAAAGAGGGAGGAACCATCACAGTGCTATAAATGATGGATGGTGATTATCTTCTTGTTTTCATGGTGTCTAGGAGAGAGATTGAACCCCAGCCCCCAACCCCTAACAGTTTTCCTTAGATAAGTTCCTGAAGTTGAGCAGAGAAAAAACAAATACATAAACTGTCGATACAAGGACTTACCTGTACTCAATGGTTAAGTGCTGCTGATGTCCTCTCTCAGACTTTCAGGAAGTACAGGTGGGCAACAATGTATCACTGTGTTTTATGTAAAATTAATTCCAAAGAGTATCTGTGGTAGTGTATCTTGAATATGTTATCCCACCCACTGGTCATGTTTGTTGTAACTAATTTTTTCTCAAGTAAAAAGAAGGTATGGATGTCTCTTACCCCCTTAATTTAAAAATAATGAAAAAAAAGTTTTATAGAGAGAAGAGAAGTTGTACAGAGCTGACTCAACTGTTCTAGGAGCTACTTACTGAAACAGGAGTTGTAATTTATTGTTTTCAAAAATGCACAAATTGGAAGAAAGGAATAAAAGGATTGACATAATATTTAATTTGGTCAGAAGAAGAAAGGCCATGTGCCCATTTGTAATATTCTTCTGATTCGACAGAGCTATTCCAATATTCCAGAATTAGAAAATTGGAAACAAACATCCATGGAGGAGATAGGGGGAGAGGCTCAGAATGGAACGTTCTTGACAGTCAAAGGCAGCTGTCAGAAACTAAGCTTCTAGTGGTTACCTGAGGGTAAGCGGGGAGGTCGATGGGAGAGATGGGTGGGGCGGGGGAGAAGGGAGGGGGAATCAAACACACAGTGATAGAAAGTCAACTGATTCTGGGTGGTGAGCACGTAATGCAATGTATAGACAATGTAATGTAGAATTGTACACCTGGAAACAATGTAATTGATGTCAATCAATGTCACCTCAATAAATTTAACAAAAACTCCCTCCATTCCTTTTGTGCTTGCCTCTAATAAGGTCTCTTTCCTCAGTGGATTCTTATTATTATTGGTTGAATGAAAGAAAATAAACTCTGGGATATTTTAATTGAATCAAAATATACTATGGCTCCAAATGCTTTAAAAGATGAAACATGTGGCAAGCCCCCTGGTGAGGATTGGGAGAGCTGAAGCACTCCCTATCTAGCTACTCTGGCCAATTTTGGCCATTTATTTGCAATCTCAATTTGTATGTCAGGTTTTAACCTCTGCAGGTTAGAGACTGTCTCTGCCCTTTCAATAAAGTTCACAACTGTAGGTAACCTATAAAAACAGAGCTGAGACAGCAGAGAGAGTATCCAAGCAGAAGGAGAATATAAAATGCTGGAGTTGTTCTTAAAAATGATGGGGGACATTATCGTTACACATTGTTTAGTCTTAAAAAATGTGTAGTGGGTTGTAGTATATCATAATGATTAATTCATTTTAGTATGCTGATAGTGTTATTCTATATATTTAAATCTAGATTGAAGTTTTGCTTTAAAGAGTAAAGTTGTACAAAATACAGCATTATTTTATAGTAGTTGCTTTGCTGTGCTTGCTCCACTATGCTTTTTCTGGTGTCCAGGGTTTAATTGTTTTGACCTTCAAATCACAGCTCCTTCTGTAATTAATGCCTGCATCCATGGGCTCTCCTGGTTCAGATGTTTTTATTGCGGTGATTTTCAATTCATTAAGGTAGATATCTCTTAGTTCCCTGAATCCACTATACTTTAAAGGATTTTATGTCCTCATAAATCTTATCCTCTTTGTTCCAGTCTCAGGAGATAAGATGCCCTTTCTAACTTTTAAGGCCAGTCTGTCCTTTGACACCATCTTCTCCAGGAACTTGCTCCACAAAACAGTCTTTCTTTTGTATATCTTCAATGTTATCCCCTCTAATGGTGCTTTCCTCTCAAGGCTATAAAGTTGGTATTGGAAGTAGTTTCACTACTTTATCTATGGGAAGACTAGAGTTTGTTCTTTTCACTTTAACTCAAGTTCAGGAGTGGGGCTTTCTCTTTCACACAACCAAGGCCTCTTCCACATACCCAGGGAAACCCCATTTAGGGCTTGATATTTAAAGAGAATCTTGAGCAATTGAAGAGGAAATTGACTACACAGTACACAGTGGACCTGCCCCAGCCTTGTGAATGAAAACTTTTCACCACTGTTTTCTCTTAAATGGGTTTCAGGACCTTATCCTGAATTTATTGGAATTCTAGGACTGGGAAAACTAACCAGAAAAACAAATCTATAGTGGGAAAAGCCCAGGACATGGATTGCCTCCTGGGAGGGAGAGTTGGTTCAAAAGGGTCATGGGGGAACTTTCTGGGGTAATGATAATATTCTATATCTTGATAGGGGTTTAGGCTGCACAGATATTTATATTAAGTACATGAACTGTCTTTTATATTTACCCAGACAGTAGTCATCTCTGATGCTCCTTAGTTCTTTCTGAAGATCCAAGTTTCAGTCTGGTATGATTTCCCTCCAATTGAATAAAATTTTAAGCAATTCTTAGAGAGGAGTTGTAGTGGCAATGACTTCTGTTATTATTATATAATAATATGAAAATATACTTATTTCATCTTCATGTTTGAAGAATAATATTTACACCAGCTATAAAATCCTTAGTTGAGAGTATTTTTCTTTGAGAAATTAAAAAACAATGTATCCAAAATTCTGTTTGTCATAGCTTCTAATAACTTTGTAGTGATTGTATTTCTGTACATACTATGGCATTTCCCTTTGACTGCTTTCAAATTTTTTTAAAATTCTAGTTAACAGCAGTTTGACTATGATGAGCCATTTATTTTGTGTATATGTCCTGCATGGGTTTTCCTAAGCTTGCTGAATATAATATTTTATATGTCTTTCATCAAATTTGAGAAGTTTGAGGGCATAAGTTATATATATCATACTCTCTGCTCTGACCTCTCCTCATTGAATTTTATTCATGTCTGATAGATATTGAATATTGTCCTCAGGTTTTTGAAGATCTGTTAATTTTATTCACAATCTTTCCCCCTCATGTTCTACATATCTACATTGATCTATCTGCAAATTACTGAGTCTTTCCCCTGCATTATTTACATTCTGTTGTTAAGGCAATACAACAAACTTATAATTTCAGAAATTTTACTTTTCAGTTTTGGAATTTTCATTTGGCTCTTGTTTTTTATTGTTAAGTTTAATAGGGTGACATTGGTTAGTAGAAATTGCATAGGTTCCATGGTACAATTCTATAGTACTTTATCTATGTGTTACAATATATGTTCGCCATGCAGCGTCAGCTTTCTTTCCATCATGATATATTTAGCTCCACCTCCCTCATCTTGTGTTTTTTTTTTATTGATTATTTTTCTTTGCTGAGATTTTCTATCTTTTCAATTAATTGCATGCATATTTTCCTTTAGTTCTTTGGGTTATAACAGTTGTTTTAAAATTCTTGTTTGCTAATTGCAATATCTAGGTCATTTCATCAATGGTCTTGGTTGCTTGTCTTTTGTCTTAAGAATGGGTTATATATTCTTGTCTGTATGTTGAGTAATTTTGGAATTTTATCCTAGGCATTATAAATGTTTTGTGGGAACTCTTGATTCTGTTGTATTCCTAGTATAAGTGTTTTATAAGCTATTTTACTTACGACTCTCTTTTTAGTGGCAGCCCAAATCATTTTTCAATTCACTAGTTTATTTCTGCTTCATATACACATGTATGAGGTAGTTAGAGACTTTGGCAGAAATTATGTATAAAACATGGTGCTCATGCTCTATGGTTCTCTTTTTCTGAGATTTATTTCCTTGCTTTCTAGTACCTATAGTGGTTATGAACTTTTTCTACTGAAAAAAAATAAAGTGGGTTTCTATGTCGAAGTGTTAGTTACATCACTTGGTGCCACCTTCATTCTACTTGCCAGTTAAATGCCATTTAAACTGTACAAATGTCCTGTGCTGACTTCTTGTACCTGCTTTTTTTTGTTTTTTTTGCTCTTCATTTTTTACTCTTCTAACTGCTTTTCATTAACTCTTTATATCTTCAGCTCATCATTTAACTTTTTTTTTTCCTGTAGTTAATAGCTGATATCTGAAGATCAGTTCTAGTAGGAGCTTATTTAACTGTTTTGAAAATGGGTACTAACGTAGTTTTATTTTGAAAAAAAAAAAAAAAAAAGTTTGGGAATGCATACCGGTAATTGTTTTAGAGCTTAGGCCATTTAAGTCTTAGTTATGGATATACTACAGATATGCAATAAATGCTCATTTAATGAGTAAATGAGTTAAACATCTGGTCTGACTTTTTCATTAAAAGGGAATGTTGCTTGACCTATGACTTTTGTTATTCTGTTAACCCAATTTGGACTTGGAGAGAGGAAGCAGTAATTTCTGTTCATCTGCATGATTTTTGCTTGGTGAACTCTTGATGAACTTTAACATTTCTTGAAAATATGTGCCATTATTCTCAGTAGCACAAATCTATCAACTAGAAGAAGACTATACCTTCAGTTTTGGGACAATGAAATGAATAGTCTTTATTTGTCATTGTTATTAAGAAACAAATTGTGAAACAGGTCACTTGGGTAAATAAGATTGCTTTAGCTTCTAATAAAATAGTGAAAAATGCTGTGTAGAAAAATAACTACTCTCACTTTAGTGTTGTGAGGGACATGAAGTATGAACAATCAATGTTCTATAATTATAAGAAACTAATTTTATTGCCTTTTCCAAAAATAATTCAATTACTAAAGTAGTAGTCAAAAGAAATAAAACAGATGTTTGATCCAATACCTCATAAAATGTCTTACTAGCTACATATGGAAGAATTCAAATTGATTTTATGAATGTCAATTCAGGAGACACAAAGCTATGTAATTGAACCCCAGGTAACTCAGAAGAATTCTGTTGAAACAACACTATGCAAGTTTGAGGAAGTTTATGGAAATTTGGAGAAATGAATTAGCAACAAAGATTTGAAAATCCTATGTTGCTTATGGGAATATTTAAAATCTAGGAACTTAATGTCTTAAAATATTTGTGTAATAGAGTATTGATTCTATAGAACATATTACTAAATATGCAGAGGTAAGGAGAGACTGAAGAAGTGGGTATGAGAGCTGTGGTGGTTTTAAGATAGACCCACAAATTCTCTCATAGTCCTTATCAGAAGGTAAGATTCAAATCTCCCCGAACCTTGCATATAAACAGACTGAGTGACTTCTCAAATGAAAATGTAGCAGAAACTATGATGAGTGATTTCTGAAGCCAAGTCATAGAAGACATTACTGCTGCCTTACCTTTGCTTGGATCACTTACCCAAGGAGAAGCTAGCCACCATGACGTTAGGACACTCCAGAGACCCTACCAAGAAATTCATGGATGAGGAAGTGAAGCCTCCTGCCCACAGCACAGATTTACTAACCATGTCAGTGAGCCTAGGCCAGCTTTCAGATAACTTCAGGAGACTGTAGCTCCAAGTAGCAACTTAACTAAAACCTCCTGAGAAACCCCAAGCCAGAACCACCCTGCTGAGGCAGGCACTCTTGGATTGCTGACCCACAGAAACTGAGATAATATTGTTGTTTTAAACAACTAAGTTTTAAGGTAACGTGTCCTGCAGCAACAGAAAGTCACAAAAGTCTAGTTATGTTCAATTTTTTACTTAGAAATAGCATGGGAGCTTACCTTACATCAACATTTAATTGGATTTTTACTACTATTTTTTAAGTTTTCTCAACTGACAGATGAGATTCTCCCTGTATCTTTCTGACACAGGCATTGTGTATATGGGGGTAAGATGGTGCTGAGAGAACTGAAGAAAGGCAGAAATAGGGATTAATTATGAAGGTCTGTATCTAAAATTCCACTCTATCATTTTGAAAGTTTTTGACTTAAGTGAGTTGCAATTTAAAAGCCCAACACCCTTGGTGATCACTTTACAATATACAAGTATACTCGTAGGTATATCAAATCACCATGGTATACACTTTAAATATATACAATAATATTTGTCAATTATTTTTCAACGACTGGCTTTGCAAACCACCATCCTCTGATTGGACAAAGTCCTAAGGGCTGAGACAGTTGTCCCTTGCTTATGCCAGTCATCAACTCTGTGCCTCTCCTTGTGTAGAGAAAAGCTTGGTCCAGCATTCTTGAGTGAGCAGGGAACCATGGAGGATGGATGAAGATGGCTCCACAATTAAAATGTCCAATTTAAATATAAACAATAAATTGAAAGTAAAAGAAAATAAATCCCTGAGTCATATTTACAGAGAGCCCACAACATTTAACACAAAGATCCAAACCTAATAATTCGGTAATGACAAGGATGGCATTTGATATATGTGTCTGAAAAAGAAATTTTACTCTTATCACTTCTCTCTGAGACCCCTTCACTGTTTTATAAAATCCATCTTGAACTTGTTTCAGATTTTCCACAGTACTCTCAACCCTATGCCATATGTGCTGGATGATTTTTCAGCTTTTGAACGTACCCTATTTTCCAAAAAACAAATCAGATATTCACAGCTCTTTGGAGATAAAACATTGTCAGGCTTTTCTGACTCCACGGGTGGGCGTGCACAGAAGGACAATTCCACACCTGACAGCTGCGTTCTTTAATAATACCCTTCAGGGTATTTACCCACTGTCTCTCAAAACTCCTTCAAAATCACTTCAAACCCCGTCAGAAGTTTTAGGGTCAATAGATGCTCCCACAGCATAAGTAATGTGGTTCCTGTCAAATTGTTGGACTGTGTCTTAGGGAAAGACAGTATTAATGTCTTTTTCCTCATAACTTTCAAACAACAATTTATTATGGCAACAGGTGAGTCACAGAAACATATTTCTCTGGTGTGCTTTTGTTGTTTTGCTCCTGGAAGTAAATATCACTGATGCTATAGTTGCTGGTATAATAAAAATCTAAGTGGATGATGGTGTTTATATCCCCTGAGCGAAGTCTTCTTAGTGGCACCTCTCCTGGCACTGTGGACTCTGAGTTTTCACGTTTTCTTATGTTCTTATTAGCTAATGATGGGGTCATTCTTCTCACAGTCTCGGTGGCCACTGAGAGCTGTTTGTGGGAAGCCACTGTGTGACAGGCTCAAGAAGACCCACACAAGGGAAGGCCCCAAATGATAGAGGACTGCAATTACATTTACTGCGTGCCTTACCTCAGGTGCCTGGCTTGATGTCTCAATCCCAAAGGCTCTTAAAAAGCAAAAGGCTGCCATAGACAAACAGGAGAAAAAGAACAAATTTGTTGAATGCAAAGGTGTTTGCTTTGTATCCTAGCCTTAGAAATGCTCAAATCTCACTAGGGGGACAGAAGGGAGTTCATAGAAACAGCTTGTGAGAGGAGCAGCCAGATTGTAGTGTTTTTCAAAAATCTGCCATAACCTTCTGGTTCAGATTTTGTTTCCCTGAGGTCAAGGGAGTAAGATTTTCTATTCTTCCTTATGTAGGAGGTCACATCTGGATAAAGCATACCTTGGCTCTGTGGGTGACTATCGAAGAGGTTGTTTATGTTTCCAGTGGGAGGATAATTTTGGAAACCAAGATGTGTTGATTGATGATGGAGAGCTATACTCAGCCAGCACTGAGGTAATTGACGCACCTGAGAGTGCAAGATTACTGCTTGATGACACGTAACTGATTGACATTTGAGAAAGACAGTACACGGTGATGGAGAGCACAGACTTAGGAGCCAGATTGCCTCGGTTTCAATCCCTGCTCTAGCGCCAACCATGGAGGTGACATTGGGCAAGTTATTTAATCATTTTGTGCTTCAATTTCACTATCTTTCAAATTGGATAATAATGGTGTCTGCTTTCTAAGATTGTTATAAGGACTAAAGGAGTCAAGATTGTAAAGGGCTCTCTGGTCTGCAGTAAGCTCTCCATAAGCATTTGTCACACACATACAGATCAATACACAAAGACTTGATGTTATTCTAACTGTGTCAATAACTGACTTTTGTGATCTTTGACATGTCCCTTAACTTTTGTAGCTACACTTCAGTCCTTCATCTATAAAGTAAAGAGGGTGGGCTAAGCTTCATGCTAGTTATATGTCTATGATTCTACATCACTGTGTGGAATGAGTAGTAAAGATATGAAAAATACTTTGGAACTCATAGTCAGAGTCCATGATGAATGATCTGGAGTGATGGGTAGGGATGATTCAAATGTCTTTCCATTTTCCTGGTATTTGAACGCATGGAATGGACAACACATGGGAAATCTTGGATTTGGAAGCTTATCTGTACAAGCCCCTGCCAGATAAAAAGGAGCAGACAAGTTCTCAAGAGCCGTAAGATAGTTTTCCATTAAAAATGGGGGAAGCTGGGATGGCTCAGTGGGTTACGTGCTCACTTTGCAGACCTGGGGACCGAGGATTGAATTCCTGCCCCAGCCCATGCGGACCCATATGCTGAACTGGGGAGTGCCCCCAGTTCAGTTCTCACCGGGGTGAGACCCCGGCCCAGTTCCTGCCCTGTGCAGCCCCGCGCCCACCTGTGGAATGAAACTATGTGGAAAAACCAATGATGTGCAACTATGGAGACTGTTCTGGGCCCTCCCTGTCTCTGTCTGTCTCTGTATCTCTCTCTCTTTCTCTCTGTCAAAAACAATAAAAAAATAAATCTTTTAAAAAATAAAAACTTTATGGTCGAGATTGTGTAAAGGTTGGCTAAAGCCGAGATTAAGAAATATCTATATTCAGCAGAAGGCAGAAAAAACCAAGGATTTACAAACAGCAGGGATGCTAGGTCACCATCCAGGCTGAGGCCAGAGTGTAGGTGAGATACAGGTTGTCAAGTCAACTTTCACTGCCACCTCCAGGATAGGAACTATGAAATCCATTGAGCAGGATTAAAAAAAAAGGTTTTAATTAAGATATATTCCAAAATATATGGAAAACTTATGTCCTGTGCAATTGGAAAAGGTTTAAATTCTCAAGTTGGGGGTGGGAGGTGGGTAAGAGAGCAAAAGGACCATACCACATCACTGAGAAAAGAATAAGGTGCTTTATAATATATAACTTAAATCAACTCGGAGTATTTTTAGGATGCTTAAAGTATTTAAAAAACTTTCTCTTCCTCCCTTTCTTTTTCACTTGCAATCAGAGATGTGTTCTGAGTGTGACCTTAGCTCTTGTTGGTGGCTGTGAGCATTTTGCAAAGAAAAGAAAGTTGCTGAAAAAAATCCGTGAATAAATAAGTCAGGGTAGCTTTGCAAATATTTTCTCAAAGTCTAAGGGTCACTGAAGTATTGGAAAATGGAAAAAAGGAACAGTTAAAAGAGCATCAATAAAAAATGAAAACTTCACAGGGAAACTACACAGACAAGCAGAAATATTTACTTAAATTAATGTCTACTGTAAGAGTCAAGATGTTATAAGAACCACATAAAGTAGAAAGACCTCTGAGAGAGAAAAAGGCATAAATAAAAAGGAGAGTTGTGATAAGACTTTCAATAGATAATGCTGTGAATTTACTGTTTTCTAAACAGGCTGATTTAAAAAACCTAAGCAAGTTCTTTACTGTTAGGAAGTCATGAAGCCTTTTTTAAAAAGCCTGGGATATTGTATTCAGTTTAAGGCATTTCACTGCCAGAAAGATGAAGGCAAACAGATGGGAATTCAGAGAGAGGAAAAAAACAAACTAACAACCCAACCACATAACAAAAGTGTTTCAGTGTCTATGGAGGCTTGACTTTTCAAGAGAAAGTATGAATAAATAGAATAAATAATAGCTTAGTTTGCAAAGTTGAAAGAGGGAGGTGATTTGTTGTATGTGCCTACAATTTGACAAAGCAACATCATTAGTTAACAGGCAGTGACTCATTTAAATCCTGGGAAGTTAGTAATTCATGTGATTCTACCATTTATATTAGACATTTATTTATCAGTGTTTGTTGTATATACGGAACATTTGTAGATAAACGCACCTGTGTGCACACATGTACACACACACACACATTCATATAGCTAGAAGTGCCGAAACCTCCTTTCCTTTTCCCTTAACTTTTTTCTTGAGTTGATGACCTCTGAGACTGAGAACAATGATTCCTGTATTTTCTTTAAAGAAATTTGAAGAAACACACATGACTGACTGAAATGAAGATTGCTCATCTTGCCTCTGGCTTAAGATAGCTACTGTTATTATATTATATTATCCACCGGAGTATACAACACAATCTTTTTAAAGTCTCAGTTTATTTACAGTGAATTAGTGACAGGAGGGGGGATTGCTGGACTTTACAACGTTCAAGGAATTATGTATTTATAAGCTATCAATTTTACTCTCACTGTAAGATAAGTCAAAATCTTCAGTGAAAGACACAGATCCATTGAAATCCATTGTTTATCACACATTGAATGGGTAAGGAGGCTGAACTATAGAGATACAACATTTTTCCAACTGAAATATGGCTGTAGTCTCCTATTTTCTTTTTATTACACAGCCATTCTCTTTCCTACCCTATTCCAAGGCTTTTACATAGTATGTGCCTGAAACAAACATTTATTCGACAGATAAGTGATGATAGGGTGGTCCAGGGAGGATAGGCTGTGTAAAATGTGTAAAATGAAGGGGTGTGTTTAACCTTCGTTAAAGTCTTTTCTGGCTGTGTAAGCCATAGATAACCTTGTGCTATGGTCGGGCAGCTATGGATGTTCAATCAGTGAGAGCACTGGGCCAAGGAGTTAAGCAAATGTTGTTTTTTGAGCTGCCAGCTGGGCTTTGAAATGTGGCAGTCCCAGTGTTCGTTGCAGACTAGTATTTTTCAAGAAAATATAAAAATTGTCATCTCTGTCAGCATGAGATCACTGAATCATTAAGACTTGCACAGACTGTAGCAAAAGATGTTTTCCTTTGCTATGGATTTAATCATTTAATGGGGAGCAGTTTTCAAAACCTCTGGGTTTAAATGCAATAAAAATGACATTTAATGCACAACAGGAATTAATGACACTATCACAACTAAGGTTAACTGAATCTTGGAAAGTGGCAGTTACATAGTCTGATGACTGGAATTAGGTACGGTCAATGCGGGGAGCCAAGGCAAATTTAAAAAGGCTGTAACATTTCCTGATGACCAGCAGGGGTCACCCAATAACCAGAGAACAAGTAGGAGGCAAGTGTGTCGTAGATGCTGAGCTGCAGAACTGAAAATGCTCCCACAGGAGATATCAGGATGCCTGCCCTACGGAGACACACAGAACTCACTCATCATCCTAACTCAAAACGGAAAAACAGCAATTAACTTCTCAGAAACGACGTTTTTCTCTGGGTAAAGGGGAAAAATCACAGGGCCTACCCTGGGGCTTTGTAACCTATAGAGGGCAAAGAAGGATAATGAGTCTGCTGGGGCTGGAAGAGAAGAGAGTAGAAGGTACCTAAGGGGAGGCAACTCCTCGTTGGGTTCAACTGCCATGTATCTAACTTGAGAGACCCGGAACAGAAAGCTCTGCCTCCAGTCAGGCTGTCTTTGCCATGTTCAAGTACAGAGCATTAAGAACTGCTCCTAAGGGAGGCCGGGATGGCTCAGTGGGTTAAACCCTCACCTTGCAGCGCCGGGGACAGAGGATCGGATCAAATCCTGGCCGGTGCAGACCCATATGCTGAACTGGGGAGTTCCCCCAGTTCAGTTTTCTCTCTCTATATCTCTCTCTCTCACTCTCTCTGTCAAAAACAATAAAAAATACATTAAAAACAAACAAACAAACAATAAGAACTGCTCCTGACCTATTGTGTTTCAAAGGTTTTTGTAAAATGCATTTTAAAAACATTAAAGAAGAGTTCAGATCACTGGGTTTCCTTCCTTCCTTCTGTCCTTCCTTCTTTTACTCCCTCCCTCCTTCATTTCCTTTTTTTTAAACAATGAGTTTTATAATCTTAACAGCCTCTCAATACTTCCCTTTCTTTTTCTTTTCAAGGTCTGCCATAAAAAGGTGTGTCCCCTCAACTATTTTTCTTTGCATTCCTGGATTGTTCTCTGAAAAGATCTTCAAGAGGGTGGATTAATATGAGGTTAGCAGCTAACATTGAGAAAGTCCTGTGTTATGCTTTGCCCTGAGCTCTCACTGAACATGCAGATGTCTGATATCCCTCAAAGGGGCTGCATCATGTGGACACCATTTTTTAAGGATGGCAGAACTGAGCTTCACAGAGAAGTACAACAAAGACCATTCTTGCCTGATGCATATTCTTAACACTACTGCCATTTGATTGTAAATCTGAGGCCAAAGGAGACAAAAGAACATTATGATGTTTTCTATGGCTCCGTAAGCTGGTCTCCTTGCTGTGGTTTATATTACCATGATGGGGGACCCATGCCTCAGTCCCCTCTGTCTTTGGACATCTCTGACTATAAGAGGGTTCTGTTTTACAGGCAGCTGGAAAAAATATCACCTCCTAAGAAGGTCAATAATAGTCTTGATATCTCTTCCTGTGAAAGTGCTTCACCCATTTCAAGGGAGTTATTCTGAATTTCCCATGTATTACTCAGGTTCTCCAGAGGAACAGAACCAATAAGAGATATATACCTGTATATGGAGATTTATTATAAGAATTGGCTCGTGTGATTAAGGAGGTTGAGAAGTTCTATGAGCTGCCATATCTGTAAGCTGTGGAACCAGGAAAACTGACTCTGTCTGAGTCTAAAGGCCTGTGAACCAGAGGAGCTGAGGGTGTAAGTCCTAGTCCAAGTCCAAAGGCCAAGAATCGAGGGTCAATGCTATTAAGTCCTGGGTCTGAAGGCTGATGTCAGAGGGCCAGAGAAGATGGAATTCTCAGAGAGTGATTTTCCCTTCCTCTGCCTTTTTGTTCTATTCAGGCCTCCAATAGATTAGATGAGGTCCACTTGCATTGGTAAGGATGATCTTTTCTCAGTGTATTGATTCCAGTGCTCATCTCTTGTGGAAACACTTTCACAGACACACCCAAAAATGTTTTAGCAACTATATGGCCATCTCTTAGCCCAAGTTGACACATAAAATTAACCATCACACTTGAGACTTCTCTTTGTTAAATGCATTAAAGTCTCTCAGAGGTCTTTATATTTTAAACATGGTTTCATTTTCAGTTCTTCCTCCATCCGAATGAACCGCAGTTGTCTATGGTCTTACTTACAGGTGGTGCACAGAATGAAATGAGGCCAGCAAGCAGCAGGTCTATCATCTTTGTTTTTAAGATCCTATGCTTCTAAATGATGCCTCTTTTCTAAGAAACACTCAAATTGCTATTGCTTCTCCTGCTACATATGTATTTTCTCTTCACTTCCAGGAAATAGTGTTTTTCTCTGGGTCCTTACAGCCAGATTAAAAAAACAAAACAAAACACAACTATGTGATGAAAAAATATCTTAGTGATGGCATGTAACAAAAGACAAAAATGTTGGTGAGCACATAATGCGATGCATAGGTGATGTGATATGGACTTGTACATCCGGAAACTGTCTAATTGTTACCAATCAATGTCACCCCAATAAATTTAACAATTAAAAAAAAAAGACAAAAATGTTTTAGTAAGCTTTAGGCTCAGTGGTACCCAGTCAACTTCAAAAATAACATAATTGACTTTTCTTATAGTGTCATGTGCTAATGGCGCTTTATAAACTATGGTGAACATATTAGGATGGGTTAAAGTGCTAAAGTGGTAGTTCTACTCATCCACAGTTTAGGAATTTACCACTAAATTCTTGTCCAGTTATCTCTGTGCTCTCATAAAAACTCATATTTAAATAACTTTAGATGTATAGATTATAGAAAATAATATGCTGAAATTATTTTCGTCTTAGTAATAATTAACAAGTATAATTAAAAAAATTACCGAGCTGTCCCAAGAGAGTGTTTTGAACAAGATGGGAAATAGAATTAAACAACATATCATGCAAAGTGGTAACTGAGGCAATTTTTCTTTTTTCTTTCTAAAGGACTCAGACTATTATATGCAAAAATGTGAACTAAAGTTGTATAAGATGTCAAGTCAATGTTATTAGAGTCACTTTATAATCATTAATAAAACAGCTTGCATTATCTTATCATTTCCAAATTTTATAAGTAGACAAAATCTATTTGTACATGGTTGTGCCCAGATGACATTAATTTTTAATGTTTTTAAACTGCATTTGAATGTATGCCAAGACCGAAGGAACAATTAGCTTATTTTGAAAATTACCACTTTATTCTTTCCCATTACTGGGTAATCTCTATTGAAGAGAGAGCTGTCATGAAGATTTCCTGTTTGACCTCATGAGTAGTCATAAAAATTGAAGCTCTGAGCTGACCTTTAGACCTCATGCTGACCTAAGGTAAACTAGACCTTCTCCAGGACTTGAATTGAAAAATACTGAGCCAATGCTTAGAGGCCTGATTATAGAGCTTAAATAACAGAGCAGAAGGAGATGGAGAACATGATTTAAGAAGATTGTCCTGCTGATAAATGAAATGACCTTTCTTTCATGAGAAGATCAAAGGAGAAAGATTATAAGGGTTGGAACAAGGTGGGGCCTAAATATCTCTAAAGGGACCTAGTGCCTTAGATCCTTGGGTCTCAAACATGTCCATCTATGAGGTGGTCAAAGCCTAAGATAAGTCACGGGGGTACCCAGGCAAAATAGAGAACTGTGTCCATATGAAGTCCAGAGAAGCGATACCCTTATCAAATGCCTCATACTACATATGCAGCTTTAGAAGAGAAAAAGTGAAGATGTGCTGTTCTTAAGCAGTAACAATCTCACAAACTGCATACTCTTTAAGGTGGTACAGGGAGGGCACTCTTGCTATTGAGAATGGGGGGTGGTGGGTATGTGGAGTACAGAAGGACTAGTTCTGAGGTCTAGGCCATGGAACATTATAAAATGTGACATAGTCAGGTACTTAGGAAGAACTTGGAGGATGTCAGAAGTTATAAATTCAGATACTTACAAGGGCTGAGTATGTTACGTGAACGAGCCAATTGGCTTTCCTTCTCTTTCTCCTTCCAAAATCCTGAGACTGCTATGTGAAGATGCTTGGATGAGAGTACTAGAGGATGAGATCATATGAAGCAGAGGCAAGTCCTCTAGTTGAGGCTCCTTAGACCAAACAGCCTGCCACACAAGGCAGGAGAGTGAGGCCATCTTTGGCCGTCCAGCCTCAGCCAAGCCATTAGCTGACCACAGAGATGAGCTCTTCTGGCTTAGACTACAAGAACTGCTCAGCTAACCTAAAGAATGGTGAGAAATAATACATTATTGAAATTAAAAAGACAGCTTCATTATTATTCTCAAGTTTCGTATTGGAAAAAACTCTATTTGCACATCATTTTAATATAACATTACCCTGATGACATTAATTTTAATATTGCTAACCTTTTAAATTTGGGTCAATAATTCATTTACCCTGAGAAATTACCACTTTCATCTTTCACCATATTGGATGGCCTAAAATCCTACTGTATGATAAGGTGAACAAAAATGAGCTTAATCATATATGCAGACAGCCCTCCATATTTAAGTAACCACAGAGAGAAAATATTCAGGGAAAAAACTTATGATGTAGCTGATGTGTACAATATAGTTAGGCCTATGATGATTGTGTCTAGCCTGAACAGGGTCAGACATTTTTCTCTCATTATTCCCTAAACAATATAGTATAACAACTATTTACGTAGCATTTACATTATATTATTAGGTACTATAAGTCATCTAGAAACAATTTAAAGCAAGCTTGTCCGACTTGTGGGCCATGTGTGGCCCAAGACAACTTTGAATGTGGCTCAACACAAATTTGTAAACTTTCTTGAAACATGAGGTCTTTTTGTGATTTTTTAAAGCTCATCGGCTATTGTTAGTGTTAGTGTATTTTATGTGTGGCCCAAGACAGTTCTTCTTTCAATGTGGCCCAGGGAAGCCAAATGATTGGATACCCCTAATTTAAAGTGTATGAGAGAGTGTCCTTAGATTATATTCAAATATTTTGCCATTTTCTGTAAGGGACTGAGCATCTATGAATTTTGGTATCTGCATGGATCCTGGAGCTGATCCCTCCAACCACGGATACAAAGGCATAACTATACTGAAGTATCTATTACTGAAATTTGAGGACACTCTACTGGTATTAACTTGTATATTTACCTCTGGCCTGCCCTGGAGTTTAGAATGCCACAATTTTAGAGACTAAGTCCTCAAGGTGAAGGCATCCTGGATTTTTCCCACAGTGAAAGAGCCAGAAAAATCCTCTGTGATTGTCTAATCCAGAGGGTGCCAGGCCAAATCTGGTCAGCAGATGTGTTTTGTTTGGTCCATGTAATACTGGCTCTTAAATTTTAAAAATCAAAATAATTTTCTATTAAATTTTTGAAATTGGGTGATTATATTTAAACTATGCATTTTCAAATTCTCTTGGAAAAAACAATTGGGAGATCTGGCACCACTGAGCTTGCCGCTCAACAGTTTATTGGAACTGAATGAATATATCAATAGATTGAGTCAGAATAAAGGTTGCTCCTTTTACCTGGGACAGGAGCTCACTAAGTCCCCAAGGAAATCACCCCTCCTTACTACCTAACACTCTAGTGTGCTCCACAAATCATGTTACACACTCAGCCTCTGCATTTGAATTTAAGACCCCTAATCTATTCAAATTACTTCATTTTATAGATAAGCCAACAGAGATGCAGGTAAAAGTGACTCTGCTGTTAGCCAGTGATGGACGTAAAATATGGTAATGCAAGGCATTATCAGATGTGGAATGAACATAGCTCTCTTCCCTCCCGGGCAGCTGGCCAAGGGAAGGGAGAGTTAACTCTGAATGAGTTTGAGCAGAGCAGAAGAGTCTGGGATTCTCTAAGTCTGGAAGGATGGAGAGCAGCTGGGACACCGGGATCAGTGTCGGCCCCTAAGGGCTTAAAGGATAAAAGGTGCCGGAAGGCAAAGGAGGAAAGAAGGAGAACAAACATGTCTTGCTTTTTTATTTTGGTTCTCTGTGATGTTGGGCTTATTTTTACTGGGAAAACCTTGGGCTACTGATGATGATATAGACTTTAAAATGTGTGAAAGTCTCAAAAAATGCAAAAGAGACTGAGATTCCGGTTATATCAGTGGTCAAGTCTTGATTAAAAGGTGTGCTTCATAAAATGTCTTTAGAAAGATCTTTAAAATCCTTATCATAAGAAAAAAGAAATTTGTAGGAATGTGTGGTGATGGATGTTAGACTTGTGGTGATCGTTTTGCAATATATTATGTTATGCATCTAAAAAAAAATAGAATGTTATGTCAAAAAAAAAAAAGAAAGTACTTCCTAGAAGTTTGTCTCCCCTTATAACCAGTCATTAGCTAAATTCTATGTCACAGGTGTCTCTTGAATCTATCAGCTTTCTCCAGTTTTGTTCTTAACTGTCACAACCTGAGATCAGCCTCCTTTCATCAGCTTCTAGGCTGGTTTCCATGTTTGTGATGGGCTCTCATCAAATCCTTTCCTCTTGGACTCTCTCATGCTTGCAAAGCAGGAGAGTTGTTACACAGGCACACAGATAGGCCGTTACTTTGGAGCTGTGATGTGATTACACTTGTGTGATACCTGATCGTCCAGAGTTGGCTAATGGTGCTTTTTGTAAATATAAAAGCTACTCCTGCTAGAGTGTAAGGTTGATGTGGTCGGGGTAATGAAGTTGGTAAACCCCTGCTTGGTATGTCCCAGGGCCTTGCAGGCTCTTACTATGAACAGAGAGTGACAACTCTTGCCACCAACCAGGGACATTTCCAATAAAGAAATGGAAGAGTCACTGAACATTCTATAGCCTAATAGCTTCAGATGTGGTTTGTTGAAAATGTATCCATTAGAGCAAAAATTAATCTGTATGTGTCAGAGTCTTCAGTTTCAGAGAATCTCAAACTTAGTTATTGCGTGTACTAATTCGTTGCTTTCAACTTGCTCTCATCCTATTCCTTTTCCACATGGCTAACGGAATAGTGTTTTAACCACTCAAATCTATTATGCTATTTTTCTACTTTAAAAATGCAGATCTTTGATCTTAGGATAAATTTTTATACTCCCCTCTTAATGCACAGCCTTCTTTTATACTTTCTTCTCCCTCACACTTTAAAATTCAGCTCAACAAAATTGCTTTTAATTCCTGCAATGAGCCTTAAACTCTCTAGCCTATTGAATTTTGCATGTCCTGTGTTTTTCCTGCCTGGAATACCTATCTCTCCAATGTCATGGACTGAATGTTTGCACCCCTCCACCCCTATATTAATATGATGACACCTTAACCCTCAGTGTGATGATATTTGAAGGTGAGGGTTTGGGAGATAATTAGGTTAGGTCATGAAAGTGGAGGCCCTCATGAAGGGATTAATACACTTATAAAAGGAGGAAGAAATATGAGATCTTTCTTTCTCTGTGTGCCACCACCAAGGAAGGCCATGTGAGGACATAACCAGGAAGAGTGTCCTCTCTAAGAACTGACCATGTGGGCACCCTGACCTAGAACTTCCATCCTGCAGAACTGTGAGAAATGTCTGTTGTTTAGGGCACCCTATCTATGGTATTGTTATAGCAGCCCAAGCAGACTAAAGTACCAGCCATGTCGATCTGCCCAGTTCTTGTTGCTTAGGTTTTATCTGATAACGTGTTTCCCAGAGATGTTTACTTCCTGAGTCTGGATTGGTTGCTCTTCCTAAGTGTCTCCGTAACACTTTACTCTTCACTTTTGTGTGGTTACTTCGCTATATTGTAAAATCTTATTTGCTGTTCTAGATCTTCTACTTGACCCTAAACTCTGCAAGGACAGAAATTGTATCTGTCTTATTTACCGTTTTATTCTTAGCTTTTAGCAGGTGGCAATAAGTGTTAATAAATATTGGTTGAGTAAATGAATAAATTAGGCAGTAAGAAAAGAAGACATTTAAGAAATCAGTTAAGTGTATGAAAAGAATGACAACAGAAGCCTTTTTACTTATAATGTTCTGTAGCTTAGCTGCGTTCTTATATTTTAAGACAACTTTTACATGGCCAGAATCAAGTGAAGTAATTGGCTGACGAATCTGTCATGACCAGTCTAATTTATTTTGAATTTCCTGACTTTATTTCTGCAACCTTTAAAATTCCATGGTTTAAAAACTCAGTAATAGAAGAACTTCACAGGTAATGTTTTCCAACAACTACATTTCTATATGTATTAGGTAGTTACTCTTTGCAAGCTTGGGATTCTTAGGGCCATCAAGTAATTACATTAACCCCAAGTATAAGCATTTCTTTTGGCATAAATAAAGCCATGCAGTTAGTAAGAGGACAAAGGTTTGAATAGACATTTTAGTACAATTTGAGTGGATACAGATGAAATTATCGAGTCACGTTTTATTTGTTGGATGCTGTCCCAATTATGTGCTTAGTCACATCACAGAGTTTAAAAATGGCAGTGGGGAGAGGACACACAGTTCTAAGCAATTATTCCAAGAAAGAATGGGCTTTTATTTGCTCTGACCAATGTGGAAATTAACTCTGGCCCTCTGACTATCTGACCCAATGGATTAAAAAATTCTCCAACCTTCCAAAAACATGAAATATATTCTCTTTGCAAAGTATTACCCTTATGCAACTGGTTGGGGTTGGTGGGAGGAGAGAGGTGGGATTAGGGTGATGGTTGGTTCAGACGCTACAATTATTTCAGGACTGGAAACAGAATTAAAATGACCCAGATGGTTAAGCTAATGAAGCTGATCCAAAATTCATGCCAAGAAGAATCAGAGCCATGTTTCCATCTGTGCGTGCGTGCACGCGCGCGCACGTGCTCAAGGATGCATGCATGATTGATTTCTGGCTGAAGCAGCTTTGGGGTTGTATGAACGTAAGTGTGGCAGTCCAAGATAGATGTGTATAGGAAAGAAATCAGAACAAAACATGGAGCTTTTTTCTGCCACAGTCTGGCCTCAGGTGGGCCTGCTCCCTCTCAATGCACTAGTATGGAAAAATCACCTTTCCTTTGGCTTTTAAAATAGACCATATTTCCTGGGAGTGTAAGGAGCCTTTTGGAAAAGGTATTTGAGTAGATCAAGCAGAGCATGGGACATCCATGCTGCTGACTTGTGCCAGGGCATTAGTCCAGCTCTTCATCTCTTGCAAAATTCCATATTGTGCTGCATGCTGGCATCACTGCTACAATCACCTTGTCTTTGAACTTTGATTTTCTGACAGAAACCTGCATTCATGCTCCAATGCTATGAGGCAAAGGATGAGAACAGGGCCCAAAACTAATTCTGTATCTACTTGGGATTTGAAACCATAAAAGAGTCTTTCCCTTTAATTAAAGTAGTATCTATCTCTCTATCTCTCTATCTATCTATCTATCTATCTACCATCTTTTTCTGTCTATCATTTATCAATCACCTATCTATTATCTTTAGAACAGTGCCTGATACACAATATATGCTAGTTATGTTTTAGCTATTATTAATTGTTATTATTGTTTTGTTTATTTACCATCTTAGCTGAGGGACTTACTGTGCTTATCTTTCAAAGCTATTTCTTTAATAAACATAAAGAGCCATGAGCTTTCTGTTGGACAAAAAAGGACACTGACATAAGAACTGATATGGCAACTATGCACCTTGGATAATTGAGAAATACCTTGGTTTCCCTGGTTGTGAAATAAAATTATGATGGTGCAGAATATCCTTAGATTACTTCCCTCAGTAGGGAAAAATAATGTTTATTGTCCATCTACTATGAATGACAACTATGTGGGATACTTTACATACATTAATTCATTTAATTCTCACAATTTACTTTTGAATTGACTTTACTAAAAAGAATGAGATTCACAGAACCCAAGAAACTTGTTAAAAGTAACAATTAGGGGGAAAGCCGGGACGGCTCAGCGGGTTGAGCGCTCGCTTTGAGGCCCCGAGGACGGAGGATCGAATCCCGGCTCCGGCCCAGGCAGGACCCACATGCTGAACTGGGGAGTTCCCACAGTTCGGTTCTCTAGCTGTCTCTGTCTCTGTCTCTCTCTCTATCTGTCAAAAGTAAAATAGAAATAAATATGCACTGAAGATAAAATAATTACTCTCTATAAATATAAAAAAAAGATATTAAAAAAAACCCAAAAAACAATTCGTTTTGTTTATTGAGTGCCTCATATGTGTCAAGCTCTCTCTATACCATATATCATTATGGTGACCCTGCAGTCATGTTATTGTTATTCAGATCTTTAAATGAGGCAACTGTGGCTCAGAGAAATTTAATGATTCATCAAGATCACATAGCCAGTAAGTGCTGGAGCAAAAATTTGAACTCATGTCTCTTTGACTCTTAAATCCATTAAAATAGAGCTGCCTCATGAGATTGCCTTCCTATTCAGTCATATTGGTTCTACTTCCATTTGACTAAATCCACGATACATTTGTTTGATACTAATTTATTCAAGCTAAGGGAAAAAGCATCCTAGGGCAAAACATGCTTCAAAAAGCACAGCTTACCATGTGTGCAAAAGAGTCGAAGTTAAGTGAGAACAAATCAAATTTGTGAGAGCTTCCAAAGACACAATGATGTGAACAGTCTCTAACCTAGAGATGTGATGTGGTATGAGCCACATGTGAATGTGCATTTGTGTGTTGTGGGGAGAAGGGAGGTGTACATAGTGCAGCTCTGCAGCTCTTATCTGGTAAGAGGAAAGAGCAGAGACTGCTGCTCACACAGGATTCCTTCCTGAAGTGTATGTGGATAAGATTGAGGGTGTGCAGGGGAACGTGGTGGGCGATGACCCTCCCATACACCTCCTGTGTTTCCCTGGGCACCACTGTATGGATTCTGTCCCTGACCTTGTATTTGGGAAGAGATTACTTGTAAAATATTTTGGGAGTGGGAAGGTGGCAGGATTTTTATTTTTGCTTTGAGTCTGAATTCCGTAGCTCCTGCTGATAAATTGCTCGTAATGCCAGCACATGTCTCCAGGCTAGATAGCACACAGAAACCCCGATTCAGCCTCTTTTCTTGTTGTGTAACCCCAAGCAAGTCGTTCTACCTCACTGAACTCTGGAGATAACAGTGATCACCCACCTCCCAGGAATCCTGCAAGGAATGGACAATAAACATGAATATAAGTGCCACATAAATGCTAAATAATGTCATTAATCCTGCTGTGGCCAGTGGTGTGCCTATCCAGTCTGTGAAATCTCTCTCCAGTGACATGAATGCAGAGCCTCAGGATAGGATGTTGTTGCAGAAACACAGTTGAAACCACAAAACAGAGCGTGTTGGGGGTCTGGCTCCAAGAAGGGAAGACAAATGGAAAGAGATAAAGCTGAAAATTCATCATTAAGTCAGTCTATTAGGCTCTGGAGTCTGTGGCACGTGTTACATGGTGCTTCATTGCCTTCCTGTTTAAAAGTCACTTCCTCACAGAGCAAATCCTTCCCTGCTTTTATCTTTTTAAACAAAACTTGACTGTGAACTTTGTAAGTTTTGCATATTTCCATAGGAAAAAGGCTATTTTGGCCCCACCTTCCTGTATGCTTGGTTCAGACAGAATTGCTCAGCTGTTGGCAGTGATCTGTGAAGCTGCTGGCTGTCCTGGGTTCCTAAGTGGTTTTCAAATCTGCTGGAAACCATTGAAATATGCAGCAAAAAGGAAACAGCTATGTTTCCTGAAGGGCAACTGGGAGTTTCAGCTGCTGGCTCTTCCTCACACTAGCAGTGGCTCTGGGCAATGAGGCTCACACTTCCGAATTTTTAGGTTCTGTGTTGATAGTGAAAAATGCCTCCTCTAGTTGGATTCTATTACATCGACCGAAATACTCACTCAACATTTCTTTGTTTGACATGTATTGTTAACTTTTAAAACATAGTTAATTGTTTCAGTTGACTATATGATATATGTTAGCTATTTTAAAATTAAGATAGGGATTGTTTTCTAAATTTCACATTCTGACAGTTTATTATTGATGTGAAGAAATGCAACCAATGTCTGAATATTAATTTTGTGTCCTGCTACTTAATTCATTTATTGGTTCTAATAATATTTTAGTGGAATCTTTTGGGTTCTCTCCATATAGTATCATGTCATCTGCAAATAATGATAGGCTTACTTTTCCCTTCCTTATTGAATACCAAAAAATACTCAGGAATAAATTTAACCAAAGAGCTAAAACACCTGTGCTCAAAAAACTATAAGACACTCAAGAAATAATTTGAAGAAGATACAAATAAATGAAAACATATATTGTGCTCATGTATAAGAAGAATTGACATCATTACAATGTTCACACAACCCAAAGAGATTTATTGATTTAATGCAATCCCTATCAAAATACCAATGGAATTTTTCATAGAACTAGAACAAATAATCTTAAAATTTATATGGAACCACAAAAGACCCCAAATTGTCACAGTAATTTGTGAAAGATCAACAAAATTGGAAGAATCACACTGACTGGTATTAAACTATACTATTATACAAGGCTATAATAATCAAAGCATCATAGTCCTGACCTAAAAAACAGACACACTGATCAATGGAAAAGAATAGAGACCCCAGAAATAAACCTGTGCCTGTATGGTCATTGGCAAGAATATATAGTAAGGTAAAGAGATTCCATTCAATAAATGCTAGGGACACTGAACAGATACATGCAAAAAAGTAAATCTAGACCACTTTCTTATACCATATACAAGAATAATCTCAAAATGGATTAAAATCTTAAGTGTAAGACCTAAAACCATAAAACTCCCAGAAGAAAACATAAGCAGTAAACACTCTGACATTGATCTTAGTTTTTTTTTTTTTCTTTTTCTAATATATCTCCTTGAGCCAGGGAAACAAAAGAAAAAATAAACAGGTAAGACTACATCAAATGAAAAACTTTTTGTACAGCAAAGGAAACCATCAACAAAACATAAAGAAAGCCAACTGAATGGAAGAAGATATTTACCAATGATACATATGATAAAGAATCAATATGCAAAATTTAACACTCAACACCGAACAAGCAAACAATCCAATTAAAAGATGGACAGAAGGGAAGCCGGGGTGGTTCAGGGGGTTAAGCACTCACTTTGCAGCGCCAGGGAGCAGGGATCGAATCCCAGCCCTGGCCCGTGTGGAACCATATGCTGAACTGGGAGCTCCCCCAGTTCAGTTCTCTCTCTGTCTCTGTCTCTGTATCTCTCTCTCTCTCTCTCTCTCAAAAATAAATAAATAAATAAAAATATATATATAAAAAAAAAAAAAGATGGACAGAAAACCTGAATAGACACTTCTCCAAAGAGGATATACACATGGCCAATAGTTATATAAAAGGATACTCAACATCACTAATCATTAGAGAAATGCAAATTAAAATTTCGTGAGCTATTATTCCACACCTGTCAGGACAACCAACTTCAATAAGTCAACAAATGGCAACTGTTGCCGAGGATGTGGAGAAAAGGAAACCCTTATACACTGTTGGTGGGGTTGCAAACTGATGCACTCATTATGAAAAATAATTTAGAAGTTCCTCAAAAAATTAAGAAATAGAACTATTTTATGACCTAGCAATTCCATTTCTGGGTATTTAGCTGTGTAAATCCAAGACATTAATTTGAAAAGCACCCCGATGTTCCTTGCAACATTATTTACAATGGCCAAGATATGGAGGCAACCCAAGTGCCCATCAATAGGCGATTGGATCAAGATATGGTACATATATACAATGGAATATTACTCAGCCATAAAAGAAGAAAGAAGTCTTACCTTTTGCAACAACATGTATGGACCTAGAAGGTATTATGCTAAATAAAATAAGTTCTGATAAAGACAAATACCATATGATCTCACTTATATGTGGAATCTAAAGAACAAAATAAAACAAAATAGGAGCAAGCCCATAGAGGCAGAGAACAAACTGGTGGCTACCAGAGGAAAGGGGTGTTGGGGAGCTGGGTAAAATTAGATGGGCACAGACATTTTCTTTGCTTTAATAAATAATGGGACTCCTTGGACTGATCTCCATAGCTAGAGTGTTGCTGCTTCTGGAAACTTTGTTGTGCTAGTTTCTCTGAACTCTTCCTCTCCTGGGCTTTTGTTTACTTCCTCAGTTCGTTTCTTTTCATGGGCTCTTCTGCTGAACCACTAAACTTTAGATTTTGCCTGTTCCTTGACCTTGTTCTCTTTTTGGACCTTCTCCAATGAAATATGGGGAGATCAGTAAATAATAATAACTTATATTTATATCTCAGCTTCTGACCTCTGCTTTGCTTTTCAAATTGACATATTCAACTGTCTACCTGGTTCTGTACCTAGATATTGAATTGGAACATTCATATTAGTATGTCTAGGACTAAATTTTTGATTTCTTTCTCTCCAAAACTTCTTCTCCATTTCTCCTATTTTTGTTAATGGCAATATCTCCATTGGGTTTTTCAAGCTGAACATTGCAGAAATATCCGGGATTGCTTTCTTTTCTTTATGTTTCTTATCGAGCTCATTGACAAACATGAGTCCCAATACTCACCATCTACACTACCGTAAGCCTGGTTCAAACCATACTTATTTCTCATTTGGGCTATCTTGCAATAGCCTCTTAGATGAGATCTCTCCACCAATCTTGTTTTCTACTGTTCGTTCTCCACGTAACACAGAGACAATTTATGTTTATTATTCAGTTATACTTCGTAGATAAAGAAACTTCAAAGAAGTGACTGAATTGTATCAGATCAAATAGGCATAATGATGGAAGAAGAACTTCAATCTAGTTCTCCATAGTCTTAAAAGAGTTAACCTTGGTTAATTCCAACACCTAGTCATTTAAATTAGAGTGTTTAATTTTAGATTCTATTAATAATGGTTAATAATTATATAGCACTATGTACTGGGCATGGTTCCAAGGGCTTTACATAATTTAGACTCATGAATCTTATAATAACCCAATGAGCCAGATATTATTATTAGTGTGATTTAATATGAGGAAACTAGGTACAGAGCTGTTAAATGACTTGCCCAGCATTATAGAACCAGGAGGCAGCAGAAGCAGGATTCAAACCCAGGTATCCTGCTCTAGGGTTATGCCCTTAACTGCTGGTATAATGATCCTGAACTGAAGCCATGAATTTGATCCAACATGACCCATTAGTCTGCTTGGGAACATTTCTTTTTCATTTTTTTAAAGATTTATTTTTTACTGTTTGAGAGAAAGGGGGGTGGGTGGGGCGGGCAGAGCTGTCTCCATAGTTGTACATCATCAGTTGTGACATAGTTTTATTCTACTCAGGGGGATATGGGGCTCATGTGGGGTGGGAACCAAATTGAGGACCTCCCGCATGGAAGGCAAGACACTTCATTGCAGTCTCAGCAATTACCAGTTGTGCCACAGGTCAGCATATGAGTTTGTAGGGGACGGGGCCAGGATTTGATACCCGAACCTTGCAGTTGCAAGAGAACTGCTCAACCTGCTTAGCTATCCTGGCATCACCACACTTATTTATGTATTTATTTGGACATTGGTTATTTTCTGTTTTAAGTGAATTTACTGTGTTAATAAAATTTATCCATGACTTTACAAGTGGTTTCTTAGGAGGAGGAGAATCTCAGTAACTTTTAGATTTTTTTTCTCTATATAGGTGACTCTGAACCCATATTTTAAAACTTTCTTTGATATTTACCCTAAGGGCAGGCTCAAAACAAACTCCCAAATTGCCTCAAATACTTTCTATTTGGTAACATTTTCCCAAAAGGCTCTACTTTGAAAGCTGCTATGTGAAACAGCAAATCCTGTCATGTCCCAAAGGGGCCAGTAGCAGTTTTAAAAATGTTTGGTCTTTCTCTCTCTCTTGCACCTTGGCTGGGCTTAGATTTATTTCGTCAGGAAAAACTTCAAAAAGAATAGGTGATTTGAACTGAGCCTTGTAGACTGAAAGAATTTTGAATATGGAAAAGAGGAGTTTTCACTCATGCTAGCTCCACATGGTGAAATTCACAGAAACAGCCAGTCTGTTTGTCTTTTTAATTTACCCATTGTGATGCTAATCTCATTGTGTCTTAAAGGTAACACACTGTATAGTTCACCTGGGTAATTCACAATGTAGCCTCACCCAGAAACAGCATTTTGCTTCCTTTCACTCTCTGACTGCCACCCCAACCCCTCCACCGTTGTGAATGATTCTTGTTGATAAGGGACTCATTAACATTATTGATTAAACTTGGTCATTTCAGTTTGATGTTGGGAAATACGTTGCTCATTTTAATCTGTCTCAAGACCATGTTTTATGCTTACTATATTTTAATTTGTCCCTAGATTGTGTTTGACTGTTGCTAATACAAAGATTGAGAACTCTCTTGGGACATTTTGTTTGGAAATACATGGTGGTCCTGGAAGAAGAACTTGGAGATTCCCAAAAACAACTTCCTGGCACAACTCTGTGCCTATTGCTTTGAAACTAGACTCATAATCTAAAGCAGGATATATGTATCTATAGCAAAACCTTTAATCTGCTTTCATCTTTAACTGAGTAGTGATATTTTTCTTACCTCAATCCTGAACATTTTTCTTTTCCTGTGCTGCTCTATTGTTCCATTGACTTCTACAAATACCAACTTTGTGAGATTTTTGTTGAGTTCAAAGTTTTATTATAGGCTATGAAGATGATGTTATTTTTGTAATATTTTATTTGGAAATAATTTCACTGCTATATAAAAGTTGCAAGAATAGAAAAATGAATTCCTGTGTACTCATCACCCAGCGATTCCAATTGTTATCATTTTACTACATTTATTTTAGATGAGGTTAATTTGAAACAATAATTTTAAAAAATCTCTGAATTCTAGGTAGTGCACTATCTTCACAGAGCATAGAAACAAAAATGTTAGGGTCTCTTTGGATGCCAATGAGGGAAGGAATAGGGAGGAGATGGAGCTATTACCATTAGGAGTGGAGGAAGGGCTGGGATCATTAGAGGAAACACAGGGAGTTTTTAGTAATGCTGTCTTAGGTTTGCAATGGTCCCTCCACAGGTCCTTCTTTAGACATGGTAAACTGTGACACTAGAGATCCTCAGAATGTCTTACTTTACAAATAAGTTCAAAAGTCCATTTTTCCTTATAAATTGATGACAACAGTATTTCTATTTTGGTGGCTAATCGGGATGAATAAAATAAAATCAAGTGCAAAAAAACAACAACAACCACAAACAAACAAAAAACTACGCCTTTGGGATACTACATGGATATATATAGTAGGGCTTTGCCTGTTGTTGCCAATTACAGACCCTTCTCAGTAGATAGATCTCTGGAGTCTCCTGGTTGATTGACAGGTCACACAATGGAGAGATTGTCCATGAAGCTGGGGATTGCCAGACCCCTCTGCGGTGTGCATGAATCCTGATGGGTGCAGCACCTGGCTATTCTGCCTGGTCTGGGAGGAAAATGAGTAATGTGATTTGAATTGGCAAAAACCATGATTTTCACTTTAAAGGAGATCTTTTATTCTTGAGCTGAAGCCAAATGAAACACCCTGAGCCTGGGCCTTTTTATTCAGACAAGAACAATGAGATCAATTTTCAACAGAAAATGAGGAAAAGGGAGGGAGATGGCAGCCAAGGTAATAGGCTGTAAAGGACAAAGTTTGAAATTAAACATTATGGCTTAAATAGTCCTGTAATTCAAGCTGCCTCCCCTCCTGACCCCCCCACCCCAATCTTGCATTAAAGAAATAAAACAAAACAAAAAATACCTTCTTGCTGCAAAATAGAAGACAATCTTTTTCTAATAGAAGAAAATTCTCTCTGCAACATGAATTTGAGCTGTCGTGATTTGATTTCAATGGAGATAAAAAGGCAAAGAAGTTAGTGCTGTTTGGAAGGGAATGTAAATGTGGTGTTAAGGAGTGAGGAGGAAAACTTCATGCATGCTGGCTTATTAGAATTTGCTGTATTTTATCCTGCTTTCACTGAGCAGCAAAAGGGATGTAGAAAGATTTTTATTTAATTTTTAGGGCAATTAGGGGGAGGAAACCCAAGCTGAGTGACTTGAGACTGCTCGTTACCTTTGGGCAGGCAGAAGGAAAGTGCATATTTTAAATATTAACATCAGATCATTTATAAGTTTTACTTTGAAATTCAAGGGCATGGAAGGAACAGTAACTTGATTAACAGAGGAAACAGCCTTATGTACACAGCTGGCTTTGTCTCTGTAATAGGTCAGAGTCTGAAGAACAGCATTTCTTAGTCTCAGCTTGGACATAACAAATTCTGGAGAACCAATGAAGTTGAAACAAACAAACAAACAAACAAACAAGCAAACAAACTTTCCCCCACTCCTTCAAATCTTTTAACTAATATTGTGATGAGAGTAAACATTTTTAGAAGACCTTGTTCGGCAATATTGTAATGACAGTTTTAATTTCACACTTTTCCTGGACTGAATAGTCCCCTAGAAGTAGATGGCAGCCTCTGATAACTGGTAATTTCAATAGTGCAAGTCACAGTTTTTCTTGGGTTGTTTTGTAAAGTGAATGCATCTAGATATAAGAGAAATCATGGTCATTTCCTTTTCTGGCAATAATAGCTATCTATCTCCTTGATCAGAAGATACTGGCTAGCCTTAATTTTCTTTTTTTTTTAAGTGATATTTTAAATTCATCATTTTTAAAGATTTATTTTATTGTTTGAGAGAAGGAGAGAGAGAGAGAAAGAGAGAGAGAGAGAGAGAGAGAGAGAGAGAGAGAGAGAGAGAGAGAGAGAGAGATGGAGGACCCAGAGCAGTCTCTGTAGTTGTGCATCATGAACTGTGACATATTTTCATTCCACACAGGTGGATGTGGGGCTGCACAAGGTGGCAAATGAACTGGGAGCCTCCAGCATGGGAGGTGAGAACCTTCATTGCCACCTAGGTGGTTACCAGTTGAACTGCAGTTCAGCATATGGGTTTGCATGGACTGGGGCCAGGATTTTATCCCCAGACCTCATGGTTACAAGGCAAGTGCTCAATCTGTTGATCTATCCCGGCATCCCTAACCTTAAATTTCTTAAAAAAAATAAAAAATAAAAAATTTCTGAATGCATGATTTTCTTTGTGGGGTTGTCTCAAGATCTTCATTCAGGGGAAAGCTGGGACGGCTCAGCGGGTTGAGCGCTCGCTTTGAGGCCATGAGGACCGAGGATCGAATCCCGGCTCCGGCCCAGGCAGGACCCACGTGCTGAGCTGGGGAGTTCCCACGGTTTGGTTCTCTGACTGTCTCTGTCTCTGTCTCTCTCTCTATCTGTCAAAAAGTAAAATAGAAATAACTATGCACTGAAGACAAAAAGATAATTTCTCTCTATAAATGTGAAAAGATAAAAAAAAAAAAAAAAAAAAAAAAAAAAAAAAAAAAAAAAAAAAAAAAAAAAAAAAAAAAAAAAAAAAAAAAAAAAAAA
>PVKE010012759.1:0-37722 GCA_004027555.1 Craseonycteris thonglongyai
ACTGTTCACAGTGGCCAGAACATGGAAACAACCAAAATGCCCTTCGATAGATGACTGGATAAAGAAGATGTGGTACATTTACACAATGGAATACTACTCAGCGATAAGAAATGATGAAATACAGTCATTTGTGGCAACATGGATGGACCTAGAGACCATCTTATTAAGCAAAATAAGTCAGACTGAAAGAATCCGGAAACATGACCTCACTTATAGGTGGAATATAAAACTGAAAGTTACAGACACAGAGACCTATGGACACACTCAATAGCTTGGTGATTGCCTGAGGGAAGGGGAGGAGCGGGGAGGGTGAGAGGGAGGGGAGGTGGGAGAGGGCACCAGCATTATGGACACACTCAATAGTTTGGTGTTTACCTGGAGAGGAGGGAGGAGGGGGGAGTGAGATTTGTGTGGGGAGTGGGGAGTGGGCACCAGATATATGGGGTTGGAGGGGGACCTGATTCTGGGAACTGGGCACATAATGCGATGCATGGGTGATGTGATGTGGAGTTGTCCATTGGGAAACTGTCTGATTGTTACCAACCAATGTCACCCCATTAAATTTAACAATAAAATATAATAATATTTAAAAAAAAAAAAAAGTTAAATTACGATTTCATTCCACACAGGTGGATGTGGGGCCACACGGAGTGGTAGCCAAACCAGGAGTCTCCCACAGAGCAGGTGAGAACCTTCACCACTGAGTCATCTGCAGTTACCAGTTAGTTGTGTTGTAGTTCAGCATATGGGGTTTGCACAGGCTGGGGATGGGAATCAAACACCAGATCTTCTGACTATGAGGTAAGTGCTCAAGCACTGAGCTATCCTGGCATCCCCTGTTTGGTGTTTTATATCAGTGCTGAGAATAAAGTGTGGAAGAAACAAAAAGATATTTTTTCACTTTTTTCCACTCACGAACAAAATGATACTCTTTACAATTTGGGTCCTAGGACAGACCTTGGACCCAAGATAGGCAGGCCTTGGGCCTGGACTGTACATTATGGGGTGGGTGGAAGGCCAAGTTGGCATAGCAATGTTTGAAGTATAAGAAGTGATAGAATTTTCATGATTTTTGTCTTAACTCTTCCACTGTGAACTAGATTTTACCTCTCCTCCTTACTTAAAAAATTTTTTTAGCTTTATGCAATAACCCTTAGTTATCTCCCCTCCCAGAAATAATCTCCCATAGTGAAAGCCTCCAAGTTGAGCTAACAGAGCCAGCTTTTGCACTTTCCATTTCATGAGTATAGAGCCAGCCAGCATGCTCCATTAATCTCTCAAACCAGCCTCAGACTTGGGCTGCACTGAAAGTGTTTCAATTTCAACCTGTCTGCCTTCCACGAGGCTTTGTTTATGCAACTGACATGGTCTCAGAGGGCCCATGGCCCTTTTTTGTCCCTGTGTCATTTCCATTTTCTCACTGCGTTATTATGAATTTGTGATTTCTCAGTGTTGATTATCTGTACATTTGCCCACATCCTGCAACGCCTTTAGATCAAAAGCTTGTGGAGAGCATGGCTGTGGTAATTTTCATTTTCTGTAACCTGTCCCCAAGGGTGAGCAGAGAGTGCTGGATGACCCAGTAATGGAATGAGAGGTGCTGGTCACACATCCATCTCTACTTTCCATCCTACTGCCCACCCATAGCACCTCTGTTCTTTCTTTTCTCCCCTCAATTTTTTTTTTTCCTGAGCAGTCAGTGTGTTGGAGCACATTGAAACTGACAAGTATGCCATTGAGACGGAAGGCAGAGAGAGAGAGTGTTGTGAATTTTTTATTTTTAAATGCTCTGTGTTGCCAGAACAAGGAAATGGGGCCAATTTAGCTATTAGGTGGGTGGGGAACACACCACACAAAGGATGGGGGAGCTCGCTGAGCAGCAGCCACAATGAGGGGAATAAAGGCAGATACCAATAAGGAAAGAGAAAAGAGGGTCCTGCTCCCAGCCTACCATAAGCCCTGAAAGCAAGTGGACCTGTGCGGGGATAGCTGCTGATGAGATAAGAGAGAAAAATGGGTGGTGAAGGGGAAGCTGAGCAAGCAACCTAGAGAGTGCAGCTGCAGTGTAGCCTCCTGGCCTCTCACCTCCTCAGGAAAGAACGCCCTGCAGGACCACACACCAATTGTTCCCCGCCCTGAGTTGGGACACACAGATGGTCAGCTCAGGTGCAGAGGGCTGGCTGGCCCCAGGGCCTCCCTGAGAACTGGAATTTCCTACTGTGGCCTAAAGTCAAGAATTTTTCTTCTAGCCTTATTCTAATAATGGGCTCTTAATAGAATCATAGATCTGTACGATAGTAGAGTTATAAGCAAATTTTGAGATTTCCTTACAAACCCTTCATTTTACAGTGCCCAGTAGTACACAGGGACGTTGGGATGGATGACTACATACTATATGCCAATGAGAGCCTGCCATTTCTGTGTTAATTTTCTAGTAAGACTTTTACTGAAGTATAGCATACTCAGATAAACATGCATGAATCCTAAGTGTACAACTCAGCTCTGTTTCACAAAATGAACACATTAAACTCATGCAACCAGCACTCAGATTAAAAACTACAACATGCCCTCAGCAGCCTTCGCTGTGTCCTTTCCCACCTCACATAATCTCCATCTTGATTTTAATAGGATGGATTAGTTTGTCTATTATTGAAATTTAATAAGTGAAACCAAACAGTAAGGCCTATGTTGTGCTTGGCTTATTTTAGTCAACATTGTATTTGTGAGATTTAGCACTGTTGTTGCATATAGCAATAGTTTATCTATTTTTGTTGTCATATACTATTCCGTTGTGTGACTATACACTTTATTTAATCTCTTTATCCATTGTGCTATAGAAGGACTTATGGGTAGCTTCCACTTTGGGGCTATTATCAATATAATATAATATATTATGAATATTATAGTACACACTGTTGTTGATTTTACATATATATACACATTTCTTTTGAGTATATAACTCGGAGCGGAGTTGCTAAGTCATAAAATATGATTTGTTCAGCTATAGTAGATATGATCAGTTTGCCAAAATGGTTGTACAAATTTACACTCCCACAAACAATATGTGAGCAGTCCAATTATTCCACACTTGGTACTGTTTGCCTTTGTCATTTCAGCTATTCTGGAATGTGTACTAGAGTTTGCTTTTGAGACTCAAAGATGTGGAGTAAGTTTTGTTTTCTTGATGAGCACATTCACCAAGCTGGTCAGCACACTGACCTCTGGCTCCTGATGCCTGGTGCTAGAACAATCTACAGGACTCTATCAACATGGAAAGATATAACGCCTAAAATGAGATCACACAAATGTCAGGTGTGACTTGTTAAAGGCGAACAGTAGACTCAGTCCCCGTGTATAGAGAGGAAACAGATGACAGAACCCCAGTGCTGGGAAAAGCAATGAAACTGGGACTTCAACTGGGCCTTTAAGGGTAAGATGTGTGCAGGTGAAGAAAACTGGAAACGTAATTCATGACATTTTTCTGTGGAGGTGGAAGTGTACATCTGTGTGTGTGTAACTCTGAGCAAATATTTTATTATTAGCAATTAACCTAAATTGCCAACACGTTGAGGAGTGTCATGATTATGTCAGAAACATAAAGTGCATGGATCAGCTCACTGAATGTTTCAGAGAGTTAGTGCCAGCCTTTAAGTCTCAAATTGTCCTCTTATATCTTTTATTAGCTCTGACTTCAATCATTTAGATCAAGAGCAAACTGTGCCTTGAAATCAGGAGGAGGTTTAAAACGTGATTTGTATGCTGTTGTTAACAATTTAGAGTGGAGAAATGGATGCTACAAAATTTATTTCTTACCTCAGATTTCAAAATACTGAAGTAAATATCTCAGTTTTTGTAGGCACTTAGAGAAATGTTATCACGATTACATATCACTATAAAGGTCTTTATGATGCATCGAATTTGGTGTATATCTTTTTTTCTTGATCTCATAAATAGGACATTTGACAGAGAGTGTTTTTGCCTCCAAATATTAATTTTCAGTTTTTGTCTTTAGCAAACAAAATCTTAGACAACATCTCCTACTAAGAAACTACATTTCCCAGGCTTGTTGGCAAATTGAAGGGTTCATATAACTAAGCTCTAGACAAACTGATAGAAATATAGCTTAAGACTTCTGAGAAGCCTACTGAAAAGACAGAGGGATAAACTTTCCTCCTTCTTTCTCCCAGCTGCCTGGAATGTGGATATAATGGCTGGAACTCCAGCAGCCACTTTGGACTGTGAGGTGAACTTCTGAATGGAAGCAGAAAATAGAGCACAAAAATAGAAGGAAACTTGAGTCATGAATACTTTGTGGCACTGCCCTAGCCTGCTGATTTTCAACTGTCTGTTATATAATAAATCTTTGTGAGTTGAAGCCACTGCACATGAATCTGAATTGTTAGCAGTTGGACATAACTCCCCACTAATGCAGATGGATAGTCATGTGTAATTCATACTGTCCCAACTTACAGATTAAGGCCTATCGGTGGATCCTGATGGTGTTTCCCTCCTCCAGAGAGGTATACGCAACTAACTACATGTTTGGCTTCCTGAGCTATTCATGAATGTCACTATTGGGTAACTCCTATTTATTCCCCTTTCCCTCAGTTCTGAGTAGAGCTCAAGACTGTAGGCAGGATGGCTCAGTGGGTTAAGTTCTTGCCTTGCAGCCCCAGGGTCTGAGGACCAAGTCCTGGCCCTGGCCCTGGCCCATGTGGACCCATATGCTGAATTGGGGTGTGCTTCCACTGCAGGAGGCCCCCAGTTTGGTTCTCAACTCCCCACTTGGCTCCTGGATTGAGGGGGCATGCCTCCCATGTGGGAGGCCCCCAGCCTGATTCCTGCCCCTTACGCCCACCTGTGTGGAATGAAACCATGTTGAAAACTGATGACGTACAACTGCGGAGACTGTTCTGGGCCCTCCCCCTTCTCTCTGTCTTTCTCTGTCTCTCTCTGTCAAAAACAATAAAATAAATCTTAAAAAAAAAAAAAGAAGAAGACTGTAGGGAAACAAAGAAGTGTCTCTCCTCACATAGAGACAACGGATCTCTGTTATGACTTCTTATCAGCGTCATTCATAGCCCAGAAGGCTTGTGGCCCCAGAGAGGCAGGATTATGTTGCTTTGACATCCCACCCAGAAATGTGAGAAACCATTCCCCTGAAAAGCCATGTGTCAGTTACTATTTTCCAAAAGTGAGCACAAGATATACTTCTGGCCCCACATGAACTTCAAGAAATTTTCTACTTCTCCCATCAAGATCAGCCTCTATGTCCCCTTCATTTGAAGCCAGGCAGGTGTTTGTAACTATCTCAATTAATAAAGGACTGCAAAAAAGATACCATATGTCCTCTTCTCTCTCTCCATGTATGTTTCTAGTTCTGAGTCACCCGGTAAGCAGTCCTATACCCTAAAGTCACTACACTGGAAAGACCATACAAAAGTAGAGAGAACTGCCCAGGAAACTCAGATGCTCCCGTCTTACAGCTGTTTGAGTCATGCCAACCACGGGAGTGAGGACGTTTTCAAGATGGTCCCAACCCCAGCCACTGTCTGACATGAGATACCCTGGGCAAGAATTGCCAAGTTAACCCTAGTCAGCCCCCACACTGAGAGAGAAAATAATGACTGTTGTAGTTTCAAGCCACTAATTTTAAAAATGACTTGCTCACAAAGCCCAAGAGACTGAATGTCAGAGCTCTGAGATGCCATTCAGTCCTGCCCCACTGTCCACAGTGAGATACTTTCAGCAGTGCTCCTGGTAAGTGGTCCTTCTCAATTTATCTGAACTCCACCAGTGATGGGGACCCACTACCACCAAGACAGCCCACATAGGTTTCACTCTGCACTCACTGAAATGCTGTCTCCCAGTGACTTCCACCTTTTGGTCTTAACTCAGAGCTCTGGCACCATTCAGAGCAAGCAAGCCAAATCCTTCTCCATAATTAAAATATTTCAAGATAGTTTTCATGCTTCCTGTGAATTTCTATTTCTCTAAATATTGTGACTTTTTTCCTTTTGTATGCCTTAAATCCCTTCTTGAACATCACTTAGGAGCTAGGAATGAGAATGATGTGAAGCCAAACCTCTACAATAAAGAAATATTCAAAGGGCTATGGTGTAAAGAAGGTTTTTAAAAAAAGGTGTAAAATTATGTAGCCACTGGAATTCTAATTCTGCAAATGAAGATAAGCCATAAAAAAATACTGCCTAATAGAAAAATTATATTTAAAAGGTGACTTTCTGCCAAATCTTCAAAACTTTGATACTATCATTTAATTACTTACATATAATGCTGTTGATAGCCTCTAAAGAAGGTAATAGTGCTTTTTGGCCTACGAAAGGTGGAAATACTAATGAAGGAGACATGCAGGCCAAAGAAATGGCCTGCCACCTGCGTCCCACACTTAATTCTCAAGGGCTTCCACCACATTCGTAAAGAAATCAAATGTTTTCTTTTTGCTCAATTGGTCAGCACAAGGTCAGATGGTCTACTGAACTTTTAGTCAGTTGCCAGGAAATCAGTTTACCTGAAATAAATAAACCAAGATTCTCTTTTCCCAGACCACCCATAATTATTCTCTCCCCTTTATCCTTTCTCTCACAAATCCTGTGTTTGCCTTGGTTCATTGGCAGTCTATGGAGCATCTTCCTTGTAAGAGTCAATTTGCATGCAAAACTAAAAATCCCTGAGTAATTTTGGATTTAGTGTTAGTATTAAATACAAGCAAACTTTTAATGGTTCTCCATTTTCTAGCATCAAATATAGAAGGAAGCTGATCATTGCTATTCCAGTATTCCAATTTATTTCACATCTCTTCCCAACTCTAACATTCTAGTAGTCTACCGGTACTCATCATCCCTGAATGGAACTTATTGAATACCTTATTTGTCTCTCTCTATTCTCAGAGCTGCTTCTCTGTGGTTTTCTTTGAACATCAGGTTCAAATGCTCTTACTTTTTTTGTGCTCCACAGAGCTGGGCATGCAATTTAGTACATTTCATAAAGGACCTTTGAATCAGTTATACTCTTTAAATGCCTTTTTACATTTGATGCACCCTCCGCGTTTCCCCCAGACCACATCCCCCACCTCCCCACCCCAAATAAGATTTATTTCATTGTTTTGACAGAGAGAGAGAGACAGAGAAGGGAAAGGGCCCAGAGCAGTCTCTATAGTTGTACGTCATCAGTTCTCAACATAGTTTCATCCCACACAGATAGGCGGGGGCCGTGCAGGGCAGGAACTGGTTGAGACCCAAACTGGGGGCCACCCATATGGGAAGCACACCCCCATTCAGCATATGGGTTCACATGGGCCAGGGCTTCAGCTCAATCCTCGGTCCCTAGAGCTGCAAAGCAAGCATTCAACCTGTGCCAAGCCACTCTGGCTTCCCCTCCAATACTTGTTTTTCACATACTCCATACAATGACCATGTATTTTGACAGGATCACCCTTCGATAAGAGAAGAGAAGCCCCTCCTAGTCAATGGGGCCAAGTGGTTATAACCACCAGAACCTGCATCTCTCCCTTTAATAGATATGTTCTGGGCCCAGCACTCTCAGAATCGTCTGTCTAAATGGTCCCACATCCTCTTTCACAGCCTCCAAGAGCCTCTTCACTCCCAAGTGCAGACCTTGTCCAATGAGTAGCCTGTAGATCATCTCCTGGGGCCAGGAGGACTTGAGGAGAGGGTGAAGAGAGCTTGGACTGCCAACTGGGTTTTTTATGTAGTTTTTTGTAGAATTCCTGGGGGTTCTGGAATAGAGCAGAAGGGATGAGGGAAGGTTGATGGCAGAAGAACCATAATCTCCCTTTGTACTCTTTCCCTGGGTCTTCAGATGTTAGGGGTAGCCCTCCACTTGGTTTTTATTACCCCATTTTAAAGAAGAGGAAACTGGGTCTTAGAGGGGCTAAGTAGCTTGTGTAAGCTCTAGGATCTTGTAAATGGCAAAGGCAAGATGTGACTGTTCTCCACACCAGATCTGGCAAGAGACAAAATAATGAACGGTGACATGAAGTGTATAGTGCACAAAACTATTAGTCAAACTTGACTTTTAGAGTGACTGGCCTGATAGTGTTTGGCTGAGGAACAGGGTGACAGCCAGAAGTGTCTCTGAAAAAGAGTGAGATGATGCCTTCTATTACAGACCCCAGAGACAGGACTCCAGAGAGTGAGAGGGTCTTTTCTATCTTCCCTCTTCTTGTGCTCATATGTGTATATAAATCTGTAACCCATAAGCTAATAGGCAATGAACAGGAATCTCATTACCTGTGCTTTACCCACTTAAGTGTTTAATTGTAAAATAGCACATACCCTGGTCAAGGGGCACCATTATTATTAGGCCAGAACCAAAGTTTTGCTGTTGGGATTTATGCTATATAAGAGCAGGAAGGAACCTTGAAGAGACCTTTAGGAGAAACCATTCATTAGATAAAGACACCAAGACTCAGAGAGAGTAATTTAATTATTCAGCTTATACAATGAGGAGCGTGAGACAAGGCCTTGACTTCAAGCGTGTCTGGAGCCAGCCTGTACCAATTTCAAAAGTCAATTTCTTAATTTTCAGAAATTTGTCAAGTCTGTGAGCACGGTGGGAGAATTTACACCATGGGAACTGGCAAATTTCACAAATCAGATCTTCCCTTTCCGCTCCTCCCCCTGGAAAGTTAGTTGTTAAACACTTAGCACACCATTGCCCTTGATTTTCTCTCCTATGTCTTGAGAGAGTGAATAGAGGTTCCCTGGGCTCTAGGCTTTCCTCAGTGTTCTCACCAGCCAGTTATCCTTCACTCTCTTGTATGTCACTCAGGGTATAGTTTGTACAACACAAGGCGTCCCTGTCCAGATTTCCCCTCTGAAATCCCCAGACTCTCCAGACTCATCTGTCCAGCTATTTGATATCTCCACCTGGACATCTCACAGTCAACTGAAGTTTAACCTTTTCAGAATAAAACAGCTGTTTTCCTAGCTATCTCTTCTTGCCTCCCATTATTCACCATGATTCCTCCAATTATTTCTGCTGGAAATCTGGAAGGCTTCGTTGATATTTCTTTCTTTTCCTCATATTGCAGATTGAATTGTGCCCCAGAAACGATGTGTTGAGGGGGAAGCTGGGAAAGCTCAACAAGTTGAGCTTACAGTTGCCTTGCAACTGTTAGGCCAGGGATGGCCCTGGGCCCGTGCAAACCAACATATTGAACTATGGTACAACTAGTAACCACCAAGAGGGCAGCAAAAGTTCTCACCTCCCATGAAGGAGGATCCCAGTTTGGTTCCACCCCGCACAGCCCCACATCCAACTGTGTAGAATGAAACTGTGTCATAACTGATGATGTGCAACTATGAAGACTGCTCTGGGCCCTCCCCACTTCTCTCTCTCTCTCTCTCTCTCTCTCTCTCTCTCTCTCTCTCTCTCTCTCTCTCAATCTCTCTCTCACACACACACACATTTTCTCTCAAACAATAAAATAAATTTTTTTTAAAAGATGTGTTGAAGTCCTGAGCCCTAACTCCTGGTACCTGTGAATGTGACCTTATTAGAAATACAATTTTTGCAGATACAATCAAGATTAAGCTGCAATCGTACTGGACTATGGTGGGCCCTTAATCCAATATGATTAATATAAGAAGAGAGAGACACAGAGATAGACACAGAAGGAGAATGTTGTGTGATGACTAGGGCAGCATGATGCTGTTACAAGCAAAGGGATATTAATGAATGCCGGCAATACCAGAAGCCAAAAGAAAGGCCTTGGACAAATTCCACTGTAGAGCTTCAGAGAGAATATGGCCCTGATGACATCTTAAATTCAGATATCTAGCCTGCAAAACTGTGAAAGAAAAAATGTATCTTGTTTTAAAAGTCATCTCATTTGTGGTGTTTGTTATAGCAGCCCAAGACAGCGAGTACATTACACAATCCCTACACTCTTCATATTCAATCCATGAGCAAGACCTGTCAGTTATGTCTCTAAAAAAAACTTAGTTCTGTTTATTTCTGTGCTGCCACATTAATTCAGGCCACCTTCATCATAAACTTGGACATTGTAACCATCTCCTAATTAGCCTAGACTTAACCCCTTCCAATTCATTCAGAAAAGCCATGCATGGCTCAGATCATTTTATTCCCCTGAGTAATGTCTGATTTCCATTGCTCTTAGCATAGCATCAAAATGTCTTAACCAGGCTTACAAGCTATGCTACTTGGCTAACCTTCCTTTTTTTCGTTTCTGAAATTTGGCAAATTCCTTTTCATCTCAGGACCATTGCAAGAAGTATTTACTATGCTTGGGGAACTCACCATTGCCTTTCTACTACTTACTATCTTTCTAATTGCCCAATTCTTCTTACTCTTAGGTCTATAAAGTTTTCCCCTCCATCTCTGTTTGTCTTTCTCTGGAAGATTGCATTTGTAAAGATGGTCCTAAAGAAGATCTGCCACGTCATCTATCTTTCAAAGACCCAAGAGACTGCAGCTCTGAAGGCAGCCCAAATATCATCAGGAGAAATGAGCTTGACAACTGTCATCATCAAGTTCCTCCTGACCACCAAGCCAACCATGAAGCTAGAAAACAGCACACTAGTGCTCATTGTGGATGTCAAGGCCAGAAAGCACCAAATCAAACAGGCTGTGAGGAAGTTCTATGACATAGATGTGACTGAAGTCAACATCATGATCAGGCCTGATAAAGAGAAGGCGTATGTACCACGGGCTTCTGACTATGCGTAACGTTTTGGATGTTGCCAACAAAATTGGGGTCGTCTAAACTGAGCCCCGCTGGATGATTCTAAATATATATTTTTTTTACCATAAAAAATAAAAACATGACCATAACAGTATCTCCCTCCCAACAAAATCTCAATAGTCTAAATCTGCCATTCCCACATCAAGATATAAAATTGAGTTTCCTCCCCCTTGAATTAGGTTGGCTTTATGACTCACTTGCAATAAAAAATTGCTAAAAGTCTTGTGCAACGTTCCAGGCTAGGTCCAAAAATGTCATGAAACTTACACATAATTTTCTTGGGATACTTGGTCTAGGGGTACCTGTCCCCTATGTGAGAAATCCAATTACCCAAAGACCATCGGGTTATATTTCAGTTGATAGTCCCAGGTGAGGTCAATCTTTTAGTCACTTTTAACCACCAAACATGTGAGTGTGGGTATTTGGACCTTCTAGACAAACCCATCCACCAGCTGAGTCCCACTGAGTGACTTCAGTTGCTCCAGGAGGAATAGAAGAATTACCCATCCACAATCTGACTGAATTCCTAACCCACAAAGTCTATTAGACATAACCAAATAGTTGTTATTTTATTTTATTATTTTTAAGATTTATTTTATGGTTTGAGAGAAGTAAGAAAGAGAGAGAGAGGGAGATGAGGGTAGAACACAGACTAGTTGTATATCATTAGCTGTGATATAGCTTCATTCTACACAGGTGGATATGGGGCCACGATGATGGGAACTGAACTGGGGACCTCCTGCATGGGAGGTGAGAGAACCTTTGCTGTGGAGCCATACTAGCAGTTAACAATGGTGCCACAGCTCAGCATATGGGTTTGCACAGGCCAGGGCTGCGATTCAATCCCCAGACCTCACAGTTGCAAGGGAAGTGCTCAATCTACTGAGCTATCCCAGCATCTCTGAACAATTGTTATTTTAAACCATTACGTTTTGGGGTTGTCTGTTATGTAACAATAGTAATGGTCGTTATTCACACACATTTACTTTATTAGTCTAATCCTCCAAGAGACTGGAGGTTTCATGAAAACAGTGAGCATACCTGTGCTGTTTACTATTGTGTCCTGAGTATCTAGTACAGCTTTCGCTATGTTGTAGGGTTTAAGAAAGATAAGAGTATCCCAAAGTCTCAGTGTAGTTTTAAGCTATTTAAAGCTTAGCATTGCACAAAGACTTCTGGGATACCCTAGAATGAATGAATGAGGGATGGGCTCTTCCAGCTTTAACCACTTATAATGAAATCTGACATTTGCAATTTCAGTCACCAGGAAATAACTCAGAACTAATTTCTCTCAGGCTTCTAAACTGACCATTCTTATTCAGAATCGTCTACTGAAATGACAAAATGTATTATAGGTTATATTAATATCTTTCAGGATGTGAAGTAATTTTGTAACATTAAATGTCAGAAAGTAGTTTCATATTAAAACTGAAAAGGAAAAAAAAAGACTGTGATTAAAGGAAGACTCTCCAGTATCAATAAGAGATAAGCACTATTTCTTATTTTTTACCATCCTTTTTAATAAACTAATTTACCCATGTGATGATGTTTCTGCCAGTGGATGTTAGAGAAATTTACAATAGTTGAACTGACCTACATTTACCTTAAACAAAACAGAATAGGAAGCAACACCTCATTTACATCATTGTTTTGGATTCCCTAGACAGAAATAATTGTCAGGGTTGTCTTGTTTGAACAAATCTACAATTCAAAGTAGAGGCTTCACTTTTTATTTCTACTTATTTGTGAAAAGAATCCAAATTATCTCATGATGTTAAACCTTACCTGAAATGTTTTATACATATCCTGGTGTTTTGTGGCAAGGTGATTCTGATCATCCTAAAATGAGAATGTGAACATAGCTCTTTATTTCTTCACAGCCCTTCTCCTGACCTAAGGTACGTGAAAGTGCTACCAGCTAATCCTTGCAGCTAGGCCTCAAGATGTTTTCTCATAGAGTCATCTTACAAAGAAGTTCCATAAATATGAGATTAATTTACTAAATAAAGGGCACTCAGAAGATGGATCATATAGTTATAAATGGATTACTTTGATTTTCCCTTCAAATGCAGATACATAACCTCTTAGGCACTCATTATTTCTCAGAGGTGGTTTCAAGTAGTGTGTAAAGTCAGGATGGCCAGGCCACATTCACAAATACCCCTGCATCTCAGCGAGTGGTTTCTTGTTTGTGTTCCATGACCAGTTTGGACTGGTGTATGTGTGTATAGGGGAGGTGTCCTCTACTCAGGGACCTCAGCTTGACAGAGGTTCCCCCTAGGGATAATTTTCCAAGCACAGACAGGAAAAAGGGTACTGGGCAGAATGTGCACTGGCACTTGATGCGTCTGTCTGGAAGTGATGCCTATCTCATGGACTCATACTTTGTTAGCCAAAGCACATTATGTAACCATGCCAATTTTTAGAGCTTGGTGAGAAGTGCAAGCCCTCCCTGAGTGGGGCAGGAGACAAGAACCAGAATGGCTATGCATAGCTGTAATGACTGTCACTAATTAGAAGGTGACCCAGGGCCTCACAAACAATCAAGCAGTTTCTTGTTGAGAGGGAATAAGAAATCCAGACTTTCTCACTCCCATTTAAGATTGATTTCCAAATGCCCAGTAGAAAGCAATTAAAATAAAGGAAAGTTTCAGATAACTAGTACCTCCTTCCAAGTAAACAGCCAATTCATGTTTGCATAAGAAGATAGTATTTGCACACGCACACATACCAGAAAATAACAAATGTTGATGAGAATGTGCAGCAATTAGAACTCTTGTCACTGTCAGAGAGAATGTAAAATGGCACAGCTGTCATTGAAAAATAGTTTGGCAGTTTCTCAAAAAGTTAAACATAGAATTACTATGTGATCCAGCAATTCCACTCCTGGATATATATGCAAAAGAATTAAAAGCAGGAACTCAGATATTTGTTCATCCATGTGCATAGGAACATTATTCACAATAGTCAAAAGGTGAAAAAAACTCAAATGTCCATCAACATATTAATGGAGAAATAAAATGTGAAATATATGTAAAAAGAAAAAAAGAGATAGTATTTGGTACCTGGTAGGTTAACAAATAGTTATTGTGCGACACCAGATAATCTACCAGGCATTCTTAAAGAGGAAGGGCTACCTGAAATGTCATGGGAGACCAGCAGCACCAGTACCACCTGGGAGCTTGCTATAAATGCAGATTCTTAGGCCCTGTCCCAGCATTATCAAATGAAAATTTGATTTTAATAAAATCCCATGTTTGAGAAGTACTAGATTAGTATAACTGCAGTATGCCCACGAAATCAATGACATATCATGTTTAGAAGTACATAATTGAGGTTCAACATTGAAAAAATTTTCTTTTTAAAACTTGGATTTTCAAATTGTCATAGGACTCGACTCAAAAACAAACAAACAAAAAAGTACAGCGTTGACCTGCTGTATGTACTTAAGAATTTTCTCTGCATAATATTTTGCTTGTTAGGTAAGGTTCATAGGATTGGCATCTTATTTTTCCAGTCTTGATGTTACTTAGTGGACTTCAGGAGAGGTCAGAAGATATTGTGCTGAGCACAACTTACACATATACTATCGAATACTAAGAAGTTTAGGTTTTCCCTGTACTTCTTTGAATTGGATATCAGGTCTTCAAAGGCAAACTACTTTGAATGCATACATTATCATGGCCTCTGAGACTCTACCTATTTGAGGGAGAGGATAATATTCTTGTCTATGTGAAAGACACGCCAGAATTAACATTAAAGTAGTACATATCAGAAACGATAGTCACTCCCCTGCCCCCACTGAGAACAAGACTATTTCCAAAAAGAATAAAAAAGAAGGACTGAAGTAAAATGAAAGGAAATAATTGCACAAAATTATTTTCTCCCTGACTTCCAGGGGTGGAGGTATGCTTTTCTAGGAAGTTTGAGCCAACATAATTCCAACCAACTAGGAAAAGGTAAACCTGAGTTGGTGTTCAACAATAGTGCCCAGAATCATTTAATGCTTGTTGTAAAAATAATTTCACTCTACATAAATTCCTTAATGGAATCACCACCTGGAGAGAAAAGGAAGATATAATGCAAACAAATTGTACATTCTGCGGTTCTATCTAACATAAATAAGCCAAAATTTATCCAACACTGTTTTATGATGCATGTGCCTTTAAACATGGCCCACTCTCAAAACTGCTGTAGCGAATTACTGAAAACATTTAATGAGAAACATAAAACATGTGTAGATAAGGTAGGAAAATATATGTGTGCTCAGAACCACTAAGAGTCACCTTAGTTATCTTCCTTATATAGTAATTTAGATGTCTTGATACAGTTTTATTTCCAACCGTTTGCAGTAATTTTTCTGCTACCCTTAAAATAAGGGAGTTTCATCATCGGTAGATACATAAAGCTTGGCTAGAGTGTTGTAGTGCTGTCTCTGGGTTTAGTTCAATAAAAAAGAAAAGAAAAAAAAACACACAAACCTGTTTCACAGGAAAGTAAATCAAGTTACCTAACTGAAATATGAGAGACTGGGCAAAACTCCAAGTAAACTCATTTGTTTTTCTCTTCTTTTTAAAAACGTGTGAGTTTTGGAAACATCTGAGTCCTAATCTGACCCTTGAGAGGTGAATTTGGTTATAACAGAGTAATCGTTGTTTTACCATCCATCTGACTGAAATTTAGATGTTATAATGCTCTTACTATAGTTATATGACCAAGCCATTCAAGGCTCCTCACAAGGCCAGAAGAGCTCCTCTTTCTTCATTCCGTTCCCAGTCATGCTTTCTATTAGGTTTCTCAAAATCAGTCAAGAAACCATTGGGACCATTAGCAGCCCATCGGAAAGCCCAGGGCAACTGCCTAAGGACAGGACAATGCACTGGCTCTGTCTAGAAGAACCTGGGAAATAGCATGCAGATCTTTGCCACTGAGTTGGCATTGCATGATTTTCTTCTCACAGTGTCATGTATAGTAGCCATTTTTTAGTAGTTAATGGAACACAATGGGTAGTCTGTTTTTAAAGTCTTTGCTGTGATTTTTTTTTTTTTCTAAGTAGAGTGTTTTTGTAAAGTCACACCTTATCCTCTCTTATAAGTTATGATAATGCTCTTGGCCAGAATGACTTGTATTAAACAATTAGGTTATAGATCATTTTCATAAAAATAGATTAGCCATCTTCATTATCATCGAACAGAATTAATTGGTCAGAAGCCCGTATTAATGTGCAGAGCAGCTTTTCCTTTGTTATTCAGAAATTGTTTTTTATTTAGTTTGCGTTTCTTTTAATGTATTAAGGATATTCTCTTTATATTATCTCATAATTCCTTAACTGAGACAGAACTATTTACATTTCTTCTAATTTTTGTATCTACAAATAAAATAATGCTTGTCTGTGATTGCTTAATAATATTTCCTATACTTATGTGCATCTTCATAAGACACAATATTTATTTAGTATTGTCTAAGTTTTCTATGCAGCTTCATTCATCATTCAATACATATTTATTATTGCCCACTTTTCTAGTTACTGAGGGTACCTGAGTGAACAAATGAACACAAATCACCACCCTCAAGAAGCTTAAATTATTTTAAGGGTGTTGCAAATTTAAAATAAAAATCCCCATCTTGTGAGATCAACCTATTTGGCCCCTTTATTCATATGTCCAAGTCACAGCCAGCATTGATATATAACATTTATAAAACATTTATATTGTATCTAATCACTTTACATTTAACTCACTTAATCCTGACAATGACTCTAGAAGGAGGTACTATTATGATCCCTAGTTTACGGAAGAGGAAATTGAGGCCCAGAGAGATCAGTCAAGGGGAAGATGCAAGATTGAATTCCCCTTTGGCTCATAAGAACTTTTTCAGATCATGCTTTCCATACATTTAATAAATGGATGAATGAATGCATGTACTTTTTGAAATTCCCATTCAGCTTGGCCTAAACACCAACAACTTGTATAACCCTAGCAGGCGTGGCAAACCTTTTGGCGATTGAGTGCCAAAGTTTATGAAATAAGTGTATACTCACTCGACTCGCATGCCAACCCATCCAGTGAGATAGAGGTATCGATTATTTTTATGTCTATAAGAGGCATAGGATGTTTTTATAACAAAAAACAATAATTCCGCGTGCCAAAATAATTGCTCCGCGTGCCACTTTGGGCACACATGCCACAGGTTCGCCACCCCTGCTAGAGCATCAGTTCGCAAGCCATGGTATGCGCAACCCCCGGGGTGCAGGCTCGCCCATTTGGGGTTTTGCAAAAACTAATCAGAAATGGCAAGAAAACAATTTTTTTTAAATGCAGGAAATTATTTATGGAACAATAGATGTTAAGCTTGAATCACTGTTAATGGAGTCACGTCAAAATAGATCATATTAAAGAATGATAATTGGTGAGAGCATGGCTATGAATGCTTCCCCCAAATTGCTCTTCTACCAATCATTATACACAGTTTCAGAACAATGTATTTGCAGGTTACTGTAACTTCCCCAAACATATAAATACATCCTTAGCCAGACTGTTTAATCAGTTTAGTTATTGACTGAGTAAAAATGCATTGTCTTTTATCTCATTTCCAGTATTTTACATTAACATGGGCACTGAACAAAAGTGTCAGTACTTAAAAACAGCTACCGGGTATTTTTAAAACAAGGGGTACAATTTATAGAAGAATGTTACACAAGTGGGAAAAGGTAGGGAACCACTGCCCTACAACAATCTAGGTATTCTGTGAAATGAGAGGGTGGGAAGGATGATAGGAAATTAATGACGTTCTCTGAGTTAGTGTAAGCAAATGATCTTATAGGTGTCTGGTTATTAGTCAAGTGTGGTTGCCTTATCATGTGAGCAAGTCAGACAGCAACGCCCTCTGTTTTGGGGCCTCAAACTGAGCTGGCTGCCTCTGGCATTCATCAGTAGGGTTAGGGTTCCACGGAGTTCCAGGAATCGGAGTTTTGTTGGGGTACTGGCTGCCTTGAATGTGATGTTAAACAGGGGGCAGCCACAGAGTTGAAACAGGCCATCTGCCCTGGTAGTAGGCATGGAGGGGCTATGCCTGTAAAATCACATAGGATTTGGAAAGATGGAGGGCACTTTTGTGTGGGGTAAATCCTCGCAAAGTCGTACTCGGAGAAATGAATCACTGCTCTCCCCTGTCCTCTCACTCCAGACACAGCCCCAAGATTCATTTCACCCCGCTCGATATCCACAAGTCCCCTCCCCTCCCCACATTCCCTCTTCCCGTCTTCCAGCGCCAGGCGTGCGCATGCGCGGAGAGATGCCCTTGCGGCCGCGGGGCATCGATCAGTTCTGCCTCTTCCTCTCGACTAATCGGCGCTCGATTGAGGCGCGCGGTAACGTCACCTCCGGCTTCTGGCTTTGTTTCCGCTTTCTGTTCTTACGGGGCACACCGTGGGCCAGGTGAACGTGAGCAGTCTCTCTCTTCTCTCTCGCTGTTTCGGTTCTCCAGCTGCAGGTTGCTGCAGGGCCCAGCGCTCCCCTGGGGGAGCTGGGAGTAGTTGAGACGGGGTGGTGGGAACGGGACGCGTCCGGCCCAGGGTTCGCGGAAAGTTCCGCTAGTGGGCGAGGGAGGAACAGATTACCGCACTGGCTGGGCGAGACCCCCTAAAGAGCCTGCCTTTAGTGGGACGCGTTGGGGCTGGGATCTTGGGCTGCGGTCTGGGGCCTTGGGCGAATGAATGGACCTGTGGAGACGTAGGTAAGAGGCTCCAGTGTACGGAGTGAAGGATAGTTAACGCTCCTTCGCTTATGCTAATTTATAGCTCGCTGTGTGCTTGCAAGTGCCTTCCAGAGGCTCCCCTTTGGATTGGGAGGTGACTCCTGGTGCCCCCACCCTAGCCCAGGCCACCATCAAACCTCGCATGAGATATACTGCAGAAGCCTCTCCTCTGATCTCTCTGCCTTCAGTTTGACCTCTATCACTTCCCTCTCTTGGCTACTCCAACCCTCCAGTTTCAGTTTAGGGGGTCGCAAGTGTCAGAGAAGCATTACTTTTCACCTGTTACACCCACACAAGTACAGTTCCTGTCCGTAGGCTCTGCTCTTATCAGTCATCCTATGCTATTCATATACAGTGGGTATAATTGTGAAGTTGAGGAATATGTGGGGCATCCAAGGAAATAAAGCAATGCCAGAAGTTGCAACTAAAAGCAATGTAAAAAATGAATCGTGTGGTTAGTGAGTGTGAAAGAAAAGTGCAAGAGATCAGAAGATAAGGGTTCAATTCCAAGGCCTACTGTTTTTTAGCTTTATGACTTTAGGCAAGTCCCTTAACCTTTAATAATATAGTTGTAAGCGTTCACTGTCCATCAAAGAACTGTTGCTAGAACTTTTATCTCATTTAATCTTCTTGAGTTCCCCTGGATCAATGCTGTTTCCACCCCACATCTTACATGTATGAACCTGAGAGATTAAGGAACTTTCCTTCAGTCAAGCAGCTCCTTAGAATCATAGATGGGATTTGGAATCAGATCTGGCTGATAGTAGAATCTGAGCTCTTAACTATCATGCAGTACTTCTCTCTCTGAGCTCTGTTCTCTCAGGCTACTTAGAGGTAACTTGGGAGTTGGGACAGTTAGTGATGGTGTGTATAAATTAATAGATGAAAGTGTTTTATAAGTGTACACATGAAGTAGTTCTTGGCAAACTGCATTAGTTCTCTAACTCAATGGTTTTCCCTGGATAAACATTTGCTAAGTTTCTTTCCCCTTTTTCTTTAAATCTACTCATTTTTTAATAATTTGCTTTAAAAAGAAAAGTTATTAGTTAGATAAAAAAAAACAGTATCAGTTGTCATAAGTGAAAGATAAATATAAAAGTGAATTACTAAATAAAGTAATGTTATTAAACTGTGGCGAGGTACTAGTACTCCACCAAGTTTTGAGCCTGAGAACTGTTCTTTTGTTTTAAAAGGAGGCCTAGCAAAGTGTTGGTGAGGTTTTAAGACTATTTCCAGAGTGGTATTTTCTTTTACTTGTGATTGAACGGGAACCAAAAAGTTAATGACCCTTGTGTTGTATCCTAATGCCACACTAGAGTGTGAGTTAATCTTCCCTATTTATAACAGAATATTGTCTCTTTTTAGGCTGTTTGAACAGATTAACTCAAAACATGGATATCAGGCCAAATCATACAATTTATATCAACAATATGAATGACAAAATTAAAAAAGAAGGTAAGTGCTTTTAACAATATTGGTTAACGACCAAAGTGTGTTTAATTAAAACTGTCTTAAAAATTGTACTACTTTCACACTTCTTGTCTGATTATCTTCCACAGTGCCTGAAATAATGGTTTATCTCTTTGGGGGGAAGGATTTTAAGACTTATTAAAGATTAAAAATAGATATGTACTGAATACATTAAGTAGTTTTTATTTTTCTTATTTATTTATTTACTTATTTATTTTGCTTGTTTTGAGAGAAGGTGAGAGAGAGAAGGGGAAGGGCCCAGAGTGGTCTCCATAGTTGTACATCATTAGTTGTGACATGGGTTTTCATTCCACACAGGTGGATATGGGGCCACACAGGGCAGGAACCAAATTGGAGGCCTCCTGCATGGGAGATGAGAACCTTCGCCACTGAGCCCTTTCAGCGGTTACCAGTTGTGCCACAGTTCAGCATATGGGGTTGCACAGCTGGGGCTGGGAATTGAACCCTGGACCTCGCAATTGCAAGGCAAGCTCTCAATGGCTGAGCTGTCCTGGCATCCCCCCAAGTATGTTTTTAGTTATAGATAAAATGGTTTCAAATAACTTTTTGAAATAGGTAGCCAATAGGAATAGTATGATATTAAAATGTGTAACATTGTATAAATAAGTGATGCACGTTCATTTTATGAAGGAGTTTGTCTTTGTTTCATTAACAAATAATTTGTTTCCTTTCTAATTTTGCACAGAATTGAAGAGATCCCTCTATGCCCTGTTTTCTCAGTTTGGCCATGTGGTAGATATTGTGGCTTTAAAGACTATGAAGATGAGGGGACAAGCCTTTGTTATATTTAAAGAACTGGGCTCATCCACGAATGCCTTGAGACAGTTGCAGGGATTTCCGTTTTATGGTAAACCAATGGTAAGCTGATTTTATTATTTGGGCTTTAATCTCTATTAATGGTATAATTTATAAATACACACTTGAAACTATGGCTGTTGCTTTCTGCTTTTATGTCTTAGAGCGGGGGTGGCGAACCTATGGCATGCGTGCCCAAAGTGGCACGTGGAGCAATTATTTCAGCACGCGGAATTATTGTTTTTTGTTATAAAAACATCCTGTGCCTCTTATAGACATAAAAATAATCGATACCTCTATCTCAGTGGATGGGTTGGCATGCGAGTTGAGTGAGTATACTCTTATTTCATAAACTTTGACACTCAATCGCTAAAAGGTTCGCCACCCTTGTCTTAGAGGGATTTGGGGTTTCTTTTAATTATTTATTTTTATAGAAACAGTGTAATTTACTTTTTGATTAATGACAGTTCAAATGGGAATAAAAACACATTGAGATGTAGAATATTTAAAAAATAATGGCAACATAAGCAATATTCTCATCTCAAAAGAGTTAGGAATTAACAATAGGTCAAGATCAAAATGAAACCTCTATCAAACATAAACTTGTAAAACAACATAACAAAAGCCATGGGTCAAAGAGGAAATTCACTCTGAAGTTTCAGAAAATTCCATAGTGAAACACATACCACATGTCAAAAGCTATGCCGTCTCAATAAAGCAATGTTGTAAAGAATGTGCATAGATTTAAATTCAGAGGTTTTACTAATGAATAATACTGACTGGACATAAAATAGTTAGACATGGAAAGTTTTAAACTTAGGAGCAATATAATGAGCTTCACATTTATCTGCTGGATGAAGACTTTATTGTGGGAGGGCCAGAAGGAAGTAGGAAACTGAACTAGGAGTCTAGAGATTCTAGAGGATTGGATCAGGGTGGAGACAGAGTGTAAAGTGCAGGGTGTCCTACATCTGAATGAGTACACAGGACCCTGAGTGTGGATTCCAAAGTGGTTTCCTTCTAGAACTGGAATGAGACAGAAAGAAGTGTTGGGGAAAGAGCCAAGGCCCAGAGTTTCAAGGACCTAGGTCCTCATGGTTCTGCCCCATTAACTGACTTCATTCCTGTGTTCAATTTTACCAACTATAAAGTGTGAGCTGATTGACTATTCTGTGGTCTAATTCAGAGATCAGCAATAAAGGACCAGATAAATATTTTAGGCTTTGTGGGCCACATACAGTTTCTGTTGCATGTTTTGTGTGTAAAAAAATTCTTCACTCAGCCCCAACAGAGGCCATGTGCTGGATTTGGCCCATGGTCTTTAGTACAGACCAATGGTCTAATCCCTTTATTTTACTAGTGAAGAATCAGGCACCAAAAGGTTACTTGCCTATCTAAATTACATTAATATAACCAATGATGCCATCAGGATTTAAAAGCTCATCTCCTAACATTTAGTATTGTGATCACACTAACTGTAAAGGGGCCACATAGGAAATATTTTAAACTTTTGGAGCCAGCTCATCACTTTTGCAACTGCTTAATTCCTTGTTAGCAGGAAAATCAACCATAAGTGGTATGCAAATGAATGGGTGTGACTTTGTTTCCTAATTTACAAAAATAAAACTATGTTGGCTGTAGTCAGTAGTTTGAGATCTATCCTAGTACACTGTTTAATTCAGGACTGCACGTTTGTCTGTTAGGACAGCAAGTGTTTGTCTCATCCTGTATCCAGCTCTCTCCTTTTCCCATCACTTCCCACCTGCCTAGGCACCATCTGTGTGGAAAGGCCATCCCAGAAAACTGGGATTGTGCCTGCATACCACAATTTCAGTAAATTGGCATTTAATGAAACCAGCTAGTCTTTCTTAGTTGAGATGACAAGTTTGAATGTGGCTGTTACTCAGATACAGGAAGGCAGAATGTTATTTGCTATGGGTGGGCCCAGCTTCTTCACTTTGCCAACTGGTATTTTAAGTTGCTGGAGGAAGTCCATTAGACTGATCTTACACTACACGCATTTTAGGAGGTCCATTCTCTGCTTTCTAAAAGGTAGCAGGTACCTGCCAGATCCTAGCATCCTGGAACAGGGAGAGAACCCTCCTTTGAGCTGCCTTGTCTGTATTTAGGTGCTTGTAACGGTAGTTGCTCTTCTGTTTTAAACTCCCAACGTACCATATCAGAAGTGAATATGGGGAAGCCGGGATGGCTCAGTGGGTTAAGCGCTCACCTTGCAGCCCTGGGGACCAGGGATCGAATCCCGGCCCCAGCCCGTGCAGAACCATATGCTGAACTGGGAGCTCCCCCAGTTTAGTTCTCTCTCTGTCTCTGTCTCTGTATCTCTCTCTCTCCCTGTCAAAAATAAATAAACAAAAATATATTTAAAAAAAAGAAGTGAATAAATTTGCTATGACTTAGAACTCAGAACAAAATTATTCTCTGTGATTCAAGGACAGCCTGTTCCCCTCCCGATTCCCCAGTATGTTCATCTCTAACTGAAGTAAAAGGAAAGGAAAAAAATCTCCTGCTTTCAAACCACACTACATAGTTTAAAATGTCACTTGTACCCTTCAGATTGAGATCAGATTTTTGCTATACAAGACAATTTTGAATATTCATTTGTGGGATTGTGTTTTGATGGGACCAGACACGGAGTTTCAGCCCTTTGGGCTTTAGGGAAGAAACATTTCCTTGAAGGTGGAAGTGGTTACCTATGGTTTGCACACCACTGATAATAGTTTAACTTAGAAAACATTCGGGATAGTCAGCTGTGTTGACTTCAGCTCTATGGTGGTGCTCTAGGCCAGGGCCATACTACTCAGTGTGGCACCCAGACCAGTAGTATGGCTTATAGCTAGACATGCAGTCTCTCAGACCTCACCCAGACCTACTACATTGGAATCAGCCCTTTTACAAGGTCACCATGTAATTGAAGTGCACGTTCTAGTTTATGAAATACTGTCCTAGACCATTGTTTTTCAGCACTTGCTTGTTTTCTCACTAGTGCAGACTACTCCTGCTGGCTGTAGCCTAATAAGGAGTAGGTGGCCTGGTCGCACAAGTTGTTGTGTTTCCTTTCAAAGCATTTTAAATTTAAGTTAATACCACTATGAATCACTTCATTTAAGAGTAATAGATCCGATTCAAAAGAAAGTCCATCCCCAACCTTTGGTAATAAATTCCAAATAACACAATCACAGCTAATTGACACATCTTGGCTCTTCTGCTGAAAGTCTCTGCTAAGGGACAGGCAACTTTCCAAACTTTCTCTGTTTTTTTATTATTAAATGAAGAGAATCAATGTTGTAGATATTTCACAGTCCTGTTTCTCTCATGAAGATCTATGGTTTTCTCAGGTAAGCACAGCTGAATCTAACTTTGTCTAAGTTGTGAATCATAGGCCACAGTTTATTTTGGGGGGGCATTCAGTATATTTGACGGGATCTCTTAGGGGTGGGTTTTAAATAATCTAGTAGTGTGTTTGGCTAATGAAATTTGGGGTATTAATGACTAATGTAAACAGCCTTCACTATAATGAAAAGTAACTTGTTGCTTTTAAAAATAAAACAGAGAATCCAGTATGCAAAAACAGATTCTGATATAATATCTAAAATGCGTGGCACTTTTGCTGACAAAGAAAAGAAAAAAGAAAAGAAAAAAGCCAAAACCATGGAACAGGCAGCAATGATTGCAAATAAAAAACCTGGACAGGTAAGATGGACTAAAGTTCACATTGTAATGGTATTAAAAATTTGATAGGAAGTCTGTCTTCCACTTGAGGGACGATCTTTGAGGTGCATGTGTGCACATGTGTGTGTATGTTTAAAGCGTGGATTTTGAAGAAGCTAGACTGAGCTCTAAAATTCCAATATTTATATTTAAGCAACAAATTAAAAGATAAGCCTTTAAGACGTGTGCAGAATTATATTTAATAGTTTCATTTGAATTTGTATAACATTTAGTTCATTATTCATAGAATTTGTTAATATCTTTTGGCTTATTTCTCAAATTCTGCTGCCTATAAATAGTTCTATAGATACTATCTTTAATCATGAGTACCACTCAGAACTGCTTTCTTTGAATTTCTGTGAAATTCAACTTTAAAATACCAGATAAAAGTGAAATTGTCCAAAAAAGTAATTACTTTTGGATTAAAAGTGATTAGAAATAAGTTTCATTAAGTATAATGCTTGATGTTTGTTTAATTGTTTTAAAAAAAAAGATGAAATACTCCCTGATTTTCCTATTACTATTTTTTCATAATTTTAAAGCTTAGAGGTTAAATTTTATGATATAGTCTATAGTTTAGGGCTAGACTCTTCAAAAATATTTGACAAGCTAAATACATGAATAACTTAAAGCTAAGATGTAAATTCTTAAAATAAAATTAAATGAATAGGAAATCTGTTTGAATGTTATTTTTTGTGGTAATTGTATATACACATTCTACTGTTCTAGAGGGATTAGAAATTTTAACTGTTTCTGTTTCTTTTATGTAGGGAACACCAAATTCAGTTAATACCCAAGGAAATGCAACACCAAATCCTCAGGTAATATTTTTTCCCATGTGGTCCTTCAAAATGAAACTATAAAACAATAGCAATAATATACAACAACCCATATGTCTCTAAAAACTAAAATGATTCTGTCTGTAAGACACAACATTAAATTATGTAACATTTTAATGTGGAAACTCACTCAAGACATTCACTTTTCCTTTCGGAGGGAGAAAAATAAACCTGACTTTATTCATTATTTTTCATAATGAATCAATGAGGGAATCAAAATGACAAATTTTAAACTGAGGGAATCAGAATGACAAATTTTAAACTGAGATCCAGGAGTAAGCATTTTTGTTTTTCCCACTGTACACAACCCATAACCTAGGGCCTTAGACACATGGCTTGGGGAAACTGGCCAGGTGGCAGGCTCACTTTTGTTCCATTTGGCTGAAGTACTAGACCGTCTTTTCTAGCAGACTCACACAAAGTTGTTTGTCACTTACTCTCGCAGATTTCTTCCTCAGCACAAATAATGAGGGCTGCCCGGAAAAAATCCAGCCATAGATGCTTATATTTTTCCTATTACCATGGCTATATACTTTCTTTACAGTCCTTGTATATTTAAGTCTCTGTATATAGATGTCTTAGAAACTCCTTACTAGATCTCCTTGATAAAGGCTCAAAAAGAAAGCCTCAATTATATACTCATGTTTCTTCCTTGGGTGCTATGGTCTGACAGGATTCTTAAATTAGAGAATTCCTTACGTTACTGGGGGTTTCCTCCTCTGATTTCAAGTTACAGTAAACCCTTCGTTAACCAGAGCTCAAGCAATTGGCAAAGTTTTGATCGTTTTTTGCCAGTTGCTTGAGATTGCCGGTTGTACGTCATCTTTTTTCTGTGAAATTAGCTTGACGACAGAGAGGCTTTTTCTTATATACAAGACCATCTCCTTTTAGCTCCCAATAACCTCACAGTAGGGTATCAGATAATTAGTTTAATAACAATGCTTTTTTCTACTTGTATAACTAGATGCTGTGTATATCTCATTTACTTGCAGAAAAACATTGAAGTCACCAAGTAATGGTTCTACATTTTCTTACATGCTGGGCAGTAGTAAACAGTAATACAGAGATTTTTGGTGTTATTACTTGGCTAACTAGCTGAAGGGGAGTGATAAGTGGTGTTGCTGCCTTGCCTAGTTTGTTAGGATCTGTCAGTTAGGTCATCCAATTGACAGTCCTCCAATTACTTGACCTCCAGATGCCTATAAGTTAAATATTGTTTTAAATACTGTTAAATACTTAAAAACTGATATGATTTATGATCTTCCAAATTTATATGAAGTGCCTTAAATGTCTATTTTGCTTAGTTACTGTTAGGTTTATAGTATATTTATTTTTCTGGTATTATTGATTTTCAGATTTAGTTTTTGATGCAGTAAGATTTCACAATTCATAAGCCTTAATTGTGAAATGTAGCTGTCTCAAGTTTAGATTTTAATATAAAAGCCAAATGGTTTACAGCACTTTTTATGTTTACTTTGCCTTTTTTCTTTTTAATAGGTCCCTGATTACCCCCCAAACTATATTTTATTTCTTAATAATTTACCAGAAGAGACTAATGAGATGATGTTATCCATGCTGTTTAATCAGTAAGTTTTTTTTTATTTTTCTTTTCCAAGAATCTCCTGACAGGATAAATGTCACTTCCATGGATTGAATCCATTTGTGTGTCACATAGAAGTCATTCTGTACAGGTTCATTAAATTACCTCGAATGCTTGAATTATTAATTCTAATCAGTGACTAAATTTGGAAACAAATCTTGATGTAATGACAAAAATATTAGCTTACATTATTCCTGTAATTCTTTCATGATATCAATTATATTTTAACTGTCATAGTATATTTTAGGTTCTGTCGTCCCACTTAAGATTCTTGATAGGATGTAATTATTTTTTCCTAAACAAATACCAGGAAGCTGCTGAACAGATTTAAACACAGAATAGATATTTATGTATTTGATGTCATTTATGTTTATATATGTGAAAATTATTTATGTATATATAAATTGTTTTTCTTTATAGATTCCCTGGTTTTAAGGAAGTACGTTTGGTACCTGGGAGGCATGACATTGCATTTGTTGAATTTGAAAATGATGGGCAGGCGGGAGCTGCCAGGGATGCTTTACAAGGATTTAAGATAACGCCGTCCCATGCCATGAAGATCACCTATGCCAAGAAATAACATTCAGGATCGTGTCTTTTAAAGGACTTGGTGTTATTTATAGTGTTTTGAGAACATTTGGTCAGGCCATTGTGATAGTTGGGCATGAAGGGAAGTAAAAGTAAAATTTTTGTTCAGGTTTTAAAAAATTACCTAGTCTTCCTTTAGCCTTAGTGAACTATGAAATGCTGAGGCCTTAATTTTGTACAATAAACTTTTTATTTGTATTCTGTACATAATATTTCATTTATTGGCCCACAGTCCTCCCTTCAAATACTTACATTAGTCTGGAACGTGTCTTAAAGCAAAAGCTTGTCCAGCCTGCGGCCCACAGGCTGCATGTGTCCCAGGACAGCTTCAAATGCGGCCCAACACAAATTCATAAACTCTTAAAACGTTATGAGATTTTTTTCTTTTTTCTTTTTGAGCTCATCATCTATTGGTAGTGTATTTTATGGTGTGGCCCAGGACAGTTCTTTGATTGTGTCCCAGGGAAGCCAAAAGATTGGACACCCCTGTCTTAAGATAACATAAAACGAATAGGATGCTTTTCTAGTATTTTGGAGCAGCTAATGGTAGAAAAACATTGAACCATTTTAACAAAAGTAAAGGAGAATTAGATCTAGCCCTTGATTAGATTTTCTGTAATGTTATTTTTTGTGCATATGAACTGCCACACTGTAGTTCATTTTGTTTTGTTTTAATGAGTTTCATATTAATGATAAAAGTGTTCTGAAAAGAAAATGAGACCAGGATAGTATCTAAATTTGATCTTCATATTCTTCAAATAAATTAACATAGTATTTTGCTGGGTATAGGCATTTCACAAATCTTTTCACTCAATTCTTAATTGAATAAAGTCCATTTAGGAGTGACTGTACTTACTGTTTTCTGGGAGAACAGAAGGAATGCCATCTTCAGATTTCACATTTTATGTTCTTATCCTCTTGTGGCAGGGTTATTCCTAAGCAATACCTGAATGATTTATCTTAGTCTTTATTGAAAGACCTCCAAGGAAAGATTTTACAATCCACAATCTTTAAGACAAATGGGCCAAATTACAAAAGATTGCCAATCCTGATCTGGTACCTTTTTGTAATTCTTGAACACCGGTGTTTACATATTTTCAAAGCTCATTTGCATTACCATTTGATTTATATCTAAGACTATTCATTCAGTCTCCTGCTAGTAAAACCGTGGGTATCTTTAGAAGTGGACATTTTTTGCATGGATTGTTAGATAGTACATATTACAGTGACATTGATCATTTTTTCATATTTCTGTTTTATTATTTTCTTGAACAAAACTTCCCCATCACAAAATTTTTACTATATACACATGAACAGACTGCTTTTAGACTAAGGTAGATTATTATCACGTCACTATGCATGCATATAGAAAAAGCAAAATTTTATTCCTATGACTGCCACATTCAGAGTCTGACTCATGAATAACACTTTAAATATATTTTTATTTATTTATTTAGACAGAGAGAGACAGAGACAGAGACAGAGAGAGAACTGAACTGGGAGAGCTCCCAGTTCAGCATATGGTTCCGCACGGGCCGGGGCCGGGATTCGATCCCTGGTCCCCGGCGCTGCAAAGTGAGCACTTAACCCACTGAGCCATCCCGGCTTCCCCTATGAATAACACTTTAATCCCAGTTGTCAGGTTCATGTAAAATTTAACAGTGAATTCCTAGGAAAAGGACCATGCTCTGGGATGTTACAGCAGTGCCAGTTACTATTAAATTTTCTGCTTTCAGTGGTTGTCCTTAGCTTGTGTTACAACAGAAAATGTTTCACAGACTTGCTGCTTTGAGTGACTGGATGAGATTGAAAAGGTGGTGTGGCTGGAGTGGGGCAAGGAGATTTGAAGGCAGTGTGCAGGCCTTTTTAAGGACTTGGTTTATATTCTGAAATGGGGAACTTAGATTTCTTAAATTGAGTTATTTATGTACAATAAAATTCACCCATTGTGTTCAAATTGATGAGCTTTGGCAACTGTATACAGTCATAATTGTAAGATGTAGGGCATTTCATCAGCCCTTGAAACTCACTTTGGGCTCCTTCGTAGTTGATTTTTCCCTCATCCTCAACCACAGGCACCCACTGATCAGCCTTTGTCACTAGTTGTGCCCTGTCTAGAAGGTTTTTGAAGTTCATCGCTGTTGTGAGTATACCAGCAGTTCTGTCAGTGGATGGCCTTGTGGTTCTTTCCAATTTGAGGCTGTTACAAACAGTGGCAATGAACATTCACATATAGGACTATGTAGACATTTTCTGTTAGAAGATTTTGAGCAGAGGAGTGACATCTGATTTCATTTTGGAAACTGAATTTTGGTAAAATTTCCAATTAATAGGAAAATTGCAGAAGTAGTACGCAGAACTCCCATAAGTATTTTGGAACTGTTTGAGAATGCATTGACCTGAGTCCTCATTACCCCTTATTACTTCAGTGCATATTTTCCACATAACTACCATATGACAGACTAAATCAGGATATAGCAACCCAATATTACCCAATCCAGTTAAACTTTGCTGGTGTCCGAAATGGCCCAAGAAACCAATCAAGGTTCATGTGTTGTATGTAGTTGTCACTTCTCTTTAATGTGTCAGTGCCTCATTTTGACATATCTATACAATTATATTAAAAATGATGAATTTGCAATCTAACAATTTTATTCTAGCCTTTCCCCATATTTGTAGCTTCACCAGTCCCATTAACCTCAATGCATTTATTTATTTGCTCGAATCTCCCTGTATGTAAGTTTAGAAAGTAAGGCTTCAAGAGGGAAGCAGTGGAAGGAAAATGAGCAAACTAAAGATTTGATCAGACTAGGATCTTCAGACCTTTTATCTTACCCATTTATAGGACTGAGAGTTTGAAGAGTGTTTGGAGGGAGTTCATGTTTCTATCCATATAATATATTCTCAACTTTGAATTTAACTTTCAACTTTGGCTGCATATTAGTATCATCTGGGGAACATTTTCAAACACATACCTAACCCCTTATCAATTAAATCCCAATCTCTAGGGGTGAAACCCAGTCTTCAGTATTTTTTAAGCTTCCTGGGTGATAGCAGTGTGAGCCAAGGTCAAGAAAAAACCAACAAAGCAGATTTCTACCTTTACAAAGTATAACTAGATTATCTCAAATTGTGACTTTAAAGTAGTATAGTGATAAATAGAAGGTACTGTAAAAATGGAAACTTGTGAGAGGCTCACATCTCCATTTTAAACCTTAAGGCTTAAAGTATTTTCTGTTCAGTTAATAAGCACTTTTGTCCTTTGAAAATGTTGTATCCCTCAAAGACCTAATGAAGAATGTAGAACCATGGCTAAAAATTTTTATTTTCCCTCTAGTAATATTTCTCAAACTTTAATGTCTATACATACTACTTACATATCCTGTTAAAAGGTAGACATTTTAGCAGGTGTGGGTGGGTCTGAGAGACTCGATTTCTATAAAGTGATGACAAAGTACTGGAAACCATGATTTGATGGCAAGACCCCTGAGTCTGCCCTAATGATTTAGCCAGTCTTAATTTAGGGTCTAAGAGTATCTTTTTAAGTCTGATAAAACCTAGTGACTTGACTCAGAAAAAAAAAAAAAGGCACATTTATGCATACATCTGAGCATAGAATTTCAGGGGGACCATGCATTTGTTCAATGAATACCTATTTGTGAGTACCAAGTATTTTTCTGGGGTCTAATTATAAAGCGATGGATGAGATAGATAGGGTCCCCACTTCATGGGGCTTTGATTATAGAGTTGGGGGACAAAACATTACCAGTAAATAGGCATGCCACATAGTGACACGTGCATTAGGACTGCAAACCATGGTCAAGTGATGGACTGGGTTGAAGGCATGCAGGGTGTAGTCTGGTAAACTGGTCTATCTGTGAAGACACCTTGGCCAGAAAGCTGAATAGCAGTTTCTGGAGGGAAAGTATCTGAGGCAATGAGCTGAGAGGGCCCAAGTGGAAATGAGCTCAGCATTTTCAAAAGACGGAATGCAGCCAGGGGAACAGAGTGAATGAGAGAGACAATGACAAGAGGTGACTTCAGATGGGCTCAGGGCCCACATCATGCAGGGCCCTGTAGCTGGCAAAGAGCCGGCTTCCACTTGCACAACCTCTTTTAGGCCATAAGGGAACTGCAGCCTTCATTTTAAGAACTCCAGACGGAGGAACTAATTTAGGATCAAAAAGAAAAAAAACAGTCTTTTGGGGATGAAAACCTTAAAGAATACCTCTGAAAATCCAAAGGAAGGAGGTAAGCAGGCTCAGGGAAGAGCCCCTCTCTGGACGCTCAGATCGGCAGTGTCTTGAGCATAGCTGCCAGGCACGGCTGCTGGCCGAATTATTGCAAGTTTATGTTCCCCTTTGCAAGCAAAACTGGTTACAAAGAGGCCTCTCATGTCCATCTTGCCTCTGCCCACTGCAGAATGCTAGGCCATCCCAGGCCTGCCCAGGGTGTGCTAAGAAGGCTCAACATCCCTTCTCTTCACTTCTCCGCTTCCAAATGGCCCAAAGTGGCTTTGGGTTAGCATCAGCCTTATTTTGCTGAGTTCAAGTGAGGGCTGGGATGGGGCTTTATTCAACATTTCACTCTGCTTTCCGGAGCCTGCATATGGTGTGGTAGTCTGAGTTTGCGCAGCTCCATTTCTTAAAGTGCCTCTTAAATGGCAATTGTCTTTTAACTCTCCTGTGCTGAGGGCTGGCTAGAGATTTAACAGTTAGTGAAACAGCTGCCCCATCAGGATTAAGACGATTTAATTAATATAATACGTTACTTTTCCCAGAGATCCTCTTAGGTCCCTAGATTATAGGAAGGAAAATGCACTGGCATTATGCTTTCAAAAAGGATTTCTAATTTATCCTTTCCTTGAAGTGAAGCAGAAAATAAGGGATTTAAACTCCCAATTCTAATTTGACAGCAGATGAATAGAAACAGCACTGAACCCCAATCCCCCGGGGAAATCTTTAGATTGGACAGTTAAGAAAGTTTGCTCTAGCCTTTGCTGGGCCTCATCTATGATGAAGATAATGAATTAAACAAGTTTCCAAATAAGGACAAGCTGTATAAAAGATCCTCCCTGACAATAACACTCTTTGCACACACAAAATAATAATTACACACATCAACCAAGTTTTTTTTATTATACTGTACGTATATTTTGTTTTACCAGTCTATTCCTTAGAAACTGTTTTGCACAAAATTAGTTTGTAAGTTGAATGCTTAGCCCTAATTTTGTGAGGTGACTGCCTTTGAGGGGAGGAAGAGCTACTGCTCTGAAATGTCATCGACCACCAAGTTGGACAGGACATCCTGACAGGGACCGCTATGCGAGAAACGAGGGGGCACCTATGGGAGAGATGCCAGCCCCAAATACTTTTTAAACAAGGTAACCAGATTTTAACATTGGTAAAGCGGGACACCATTGACCAGGGGGAGGGGATTCTTGATTAAAAATTTGATCTGTCTCCCGCTGTTCCCTAGCTTATCGTGAATTCTTTCTAAATATCGGGACTTCTTTAAAACGCCGTGGGACACGGGACAAATTGTTAAAAATCGGGACTGTCCCGCCAAAAGCGGGACGTCTGGTCACCTTATTTTATAAGGAGTAGCAACCTATTGTCTCTTCTAATACACTGTAAACCCCTGGGACCAGGGCCTTTTTTAATTCACTGCTGTATGTCCAGTGCCTAGAACAGTGTCTGACACACAGTAGGCAATTTGTTGAATAGATGGAGCAAGGCATTAGTGCTTTAACTTTGGTGGCTTCTAACAGTGCCACACTTTTCATGGGAAAGATGCCCAGGAGCAAAAACAAAAGGGGGAGTGGGTGGTTGGCAATACAAACCATGACCCATGAGTATTTTGAGACTGAATTTCAAAAGTCTCAGACAAAAGAGTTGGAGAAAAGATTGTTCCATTTTTTCCAACCCACCCATCCCCTCCTGTCCCCCTTAGTACAGTCTGAATGTGATAGCTAGTGTGTTACAACCCATGTCTACTCTGAGACAGATACCATTACTAAGAATCCTATCATGAATGATTTGTAAACGTAAGCATCCTTTATTTATCTATTATAGATGAAGGCAGTCTGGAAAGTATCCGGCCATGTAAAATGAAAAATAGAGGCATTTATGGTTGGATTATTTTCTGGACAGCACTCATAAATCCAAACGTTTGATTGAATTTGTTTCAATTCAAATCTTTTGTACTAAAGATATAGGTCACATTTTCAACAGATTCCTACACTTAGCATATCTTTGCTCATAAAGTGAACATTATGAGAGGTGAACTAAAATTTTTTAAAGATTTAAAATACTCATATTTTTTGCAACAATGTCCTTCACTGCTGATGCAATAAACCACAGCTCAAGTGGCTACAATAGTAGTGGACCATTTGGAAATCATTTGTGTATAAAAAAGATGTAGAGTTTGAGTCTCTGGAAAATCAGATGCTAAATAGTCCTGGAGCCCAGTAGCTGTTATGAAAGCAGAGGCATGATAGGCACCTTCCCATTGGCCAGAGGGATTTACCCAGATGTCTGGCTTTCACATAAAAGACAGGAACCACTGAACTTAGTTTCCACTTCCACTCAAAGGGTGATAGTGTAAACACCAAAAAGGGAGATGGCAAGACTCCTGTTACTTTTCCTCCGAGGTCTTGTGGCTGTAGGCGCTGTGCATGGAATATTTATGGACAGACTCGCTTCCAAGAAGCTCTGTGCAGATGACGAGTGTGTCTGTAAGGACTTTATTATGTCTTTTATTGTCTTTCTATTAAATAATTGAAAAACTATTTAGTAACAGCATAAAATCTAATTGTTCTTTGAGGCGAATCTTCTCTAATGTGTGTGTGATTGGCATTGTTTTTCCTGGTGTGTACCTTTTGGAGTCTTACCATGGAGAATTCAGTTGGCCAAGATTTCTGTTGGATGCAGCTCTAATGCCTTGAATCTCTTACTCTTCTTGAACTGGACACGAGCTGTGAATGGGGAGGTGTAATATTAGTCACTCTGATTTCCTAGTTTTCTGATCTGCTTTCTCTTGTTGATTGTTTTAAAATCCAGGAGTCTAAAAGGTAGTCATTGGATGTTCTGTTTTTTTCCTTCTAGATACTATTTCTCTGGCCAGAGCTCAAGAAGATTATAATGCCCCAGACTGTAGATTCATTAACGTTAAAAAAGGGCAGCAGGTCTATGTTTACTCAAAGCTGGTCAAAGAAAATGAAGCTGGAGAATTTTGGGCTGGCAGTGTAAGCTGAGATTCTTAAAAATATATACACATCTTGACATGCATTGCTCTTTATTTTTTCCTCTATTATCTTCAACTCATTTTAGTGTTTAAAACTAGCTATTAAGAACAATATAGAGATTGTAGAGACAAGTGCAAAATTCACGTATATTTGCTTTTATTGCATTTTGAAGAAACAATGAAAATTTTATAACAAAACCAAATGTATGTTTCTGTGATGTTTTGGCAAGCAAAACTAGTCAAATATGTGGGAGGTCGAACATTCCAAAGTGTTTGAAACTTACTCAAAACGGTTTGAGCAGATTTGCCAAGTAAAAGGCATCTATGTTGGCAGTCAGTCTAGGTTTCAATATTTTTAAAGAAAGTTTAGCACCCTCTTCAAAGAATCTGCTTTCTTCGGTTAAAGCAAGCCGGGGTGGGCCCTGAGCCAGGCTGCGGCAGGACTGATTTACTGTCTGTATCTGTAGCTCCACGGACAGACTCTAGTAGTGAAGAAATTCCATCTTAAATTCACACAAGTATCAGTTCATTTAAATTTATAAAAACTGAGAAATATGAGTCCTTTGAAATAAAAGCGTCTATTTACTTTTTAAAAAATTTGCTAACTTTGAGGACGCCGGGATGGCTCAGCAGGTTGAGTACTCGCTTTGCAGCCCCAGGGTCCGAGGATAAAGTCCTAGTCCCTGCCTGTGTGGACCCATATGCTGAACTGGGGTGTGCTTCCCATGTGAGAGGCCCCCCAGTTCAGCCCCCAGCTCACAGGGCATGCCTCCCATGCGGCAGGCCCTGGCCTGGTTCCCACCCTGCATGGCCCCACACCCACCTGTGTGAAATGAACCATGTCCAGAACTGATGACTACAGCTGTGGAGACTGCTCTGGGCCCTCCCCTTCTCTCTCTATCTCTCTGTGTTTCTGTTTCTCTCTCGGTCCAAAAAAAAAAAAAAAAATTACTAACTTTATTCATGGTTCCAAAAAGATTTCAGGCAGCTCACAAGATTGCATAAAATAATGAAATGCTAAGGTAGTGAGACCAGGAAGACGGGGCCACAAAAGAATAGGTACACAGTCTCTCTGAGTTGACTTATTTGCAATCAGGGAACTTCAAATTTGGCTCTGAGCCCCTGAGTTGAGAGTGGGAAGTGAGCCCCTGGCAGTGATGCAGTTCTCCCTAACAGCAAAGAGGATGTCTGGGGGCAGCTTTCCCCTGACTGCTGCATTCTGGGCTCTCAGGTGTACGGCGATCGCCATGAGGACGCGATGGGAGTGGTGGGTTACTTCCCCAGCAGCTTGGTTGAGGAGCAGCGTGTGTACCAGGAAGCCACCAAGGAAGTCCCGACCACAGTAAGTGTCTCAAACATGGTAGAGAAGGACTCGGATCTTGGGGAAATGTAGGCTGAAGTGAAAAAAAAAAAAAATGCATCATGTGACTTATAAGATGGATCAATCAAAGCCCCCAATTTCCAATGGTAACTTTCCTAAAACAGTGAGGTTTGGGGGAGCATTTATACCTACTGTCAATGTCGAACATGTATTGAACTTTCCCCAACGACCCCCTTTTGTTTTAGATGAAAATTATCCAGGCTGCAAAGAAAAAAACAAAATAGTATCAGCTGACACTTAGTGGTTACACACTTAAAGACTTGAGCTGGGGAAAAATTACTACCTGTACTTAATAAAATCAAAACATTCTGGAAAAATCTTTGTATGCCTTATTTTTGTCATGAATAAACTCCACTTATATATGAAAAAAATGACACTCTTTTCGATGCCTGGGTTTACAAGAACCCAGGACAGAAATAAAATATTTCCTTTGAGCTACTTTGTAACAAAGGTGGTTATTTTGAAGCTATTCTCCTGGAGCTAATTGTTGTGCTGAATAGCTTCCCAACCTACACAAATAAGACTTACTTGTCATCACTTCTTAGCATTGAGCTTGAATATGTCAAATAACCGTAAATTAAAAGTACTGGTATTTTCAAAAACCTTCATTTTAAGTATAATAATTTTTAAAGTAATATTTATGTCATAATCTTTGGGGTTCAACCTTTACTTATTTTAAATCCAAATTTCCCTTTGATGACATATGATTTTAAATAAAGAAACTATATGTTTTCTGGCCCTGCCTTCTCACTCAGTTCAATCTCTTTTTGCTTTTGTTTTTTTTCTAGGATATTGACTTCTTCTGCGAGTAAGACATTAGACAAATCTGCAGATACAAAGAATAAAGCAAAAATAAAGCAAAACAAACAAACAAACAATACAAAAACAAATGCATGTCCCTAGTTTCTGACTTTCATTTCCGGGGTTTGCTACCTTATAGGAGGGCTGGGTTTGGGGTCGGAGGTGGCTGAGAAAGGGGAGATGTCAATGCAGTCTTGTTTTCTGTTGACATGCTGGTCCCACCACTTAAGTAGGGTGACATTCTGCTGAAGGGGCCAAATTGAAAGCAAAAAATTATTTTTCAGCCTTCTCTTACCCAAGATACATGTACAGAGGTCTCCAAACTATGACCAGCGGGCTGCATCTGGCCCGCGAGGCCCTCTCATCCGGCCCATGGAGACCTTTTTATCTGAATAAAATAATATCAAATAAATAATTAAAAACAACATCTATGTTTTGATTCTTTTTTATTTGGACCTCAAGTGTGTAGTCGGACCCCAAACTGCTGTTTGATAGCTAATGTGGCCCGTGGGCTGAAAAGTTTAGAGACCCCTGATTAGAAGATGGGTTATTTATCGAAGGGCATTTTGGTTGTTTCCATGTTCTGGCCACTGTGAACAGTGCTGCGATGAACATGCGGGTACAAACATCTTTAAAGATCAAGGTTTTCAAGTTTTTTGGGTAGATGTCCAGTAGAGGGATGGCTGGGTCATATGGTAATTCCATTCGTAATTTTTTGAGGAATCTCCATACAGCCTTCCATAGTGGCTGT